>CAJNIZ010009669.1:93673-107093 GCA_905231905.1 Symbiodinium pilosum
CATCATACTCGTCATCATGATCATCCTCATCCTCATCATCATGATCATCATGACCATCATCACACTCTCATCATCATCATACTCATCAGCATCATCATGCTCGGTGTTTTTTTTTGGTGGCTGGGACCTTAATTTTAGGGTTTAGGTCCTTTACAAGGGTTTCTAGGGGTTGTATGAAGGTATATGGAGAGATATATAGACTTTAGGGCACTTTAGGGTTCTTAGGGCTTTAGGATGACTGGTGAGGGGAGGGGGGAGGGGGTAGGCGCTGAACCGTTCAGGGTTTCCACAGTACGGCTCAGCACCCCACACCCTGCCCATCTCTTGAGGGTATTGGTGGGTTAAAAAGCAGGCTTATTAGGGTTATATTGAGGTTATATTGGGATAATGGAAATTAAAATGGAAACTCCTATAATGGGGTTGTATTAGGGTTCTATTGGGGTTCTATTGGGTTAAAAAAAGCGGGCTTAGTGGGACTGCTCATGAGGGTTGGTGATGAGGTTTACGGGTACACGACAGCAACTGGACCTGATTGCAGGATTTATGGGAGGATGGAGCCGTGATTAGGGTTTACCATCGGGATGTAGGCCTTCGGTTGCACGATTTAGGGCGTTTGGAGGTTGTAGGGCTCAGGGGTTCGGGATTCCCAAGGGCTGTAGACGTGTTGTCAAGGTTTCCAGTGCCATTAGGGCACAGGGGGAACCGCAGCTGGGACTGGTAGTTTTGGGGTCGAAGGTTTTTAGGGCTGCGGGTTTGGGATGTAAGGCTTACGCTATAGCGGTATCACGTTTGAGGGGCTTCGGGGTTAAGAACTGCAGGGTTCATGGAAAGGTTTCGGTTCGTGTGATCAAAGGATTTTTCCTGGTGGTAGGCAGCATTCACCAAGGGCCGATGTCCGTGTTACCAAGCAAATACAAGGGGAGGACCTGGGGCTCCACAGGGTAGTTCAAATATGTTTCGCATGATGGAATGGAAACGCTTCTCGGTATGCTGCGAAAATCCTGCTGGGTCAAAGCTAATCAAATGCTGGCTTGAGTGGCTGTAGCTGCTCTAAAACGATGTTTTCTTCATTAAGCCTGAGTCCAAGCCCAGAATCCTAATCCTTAAACCTTACGCAGAGCGCGATGCCCGTGTTAAATTCTTACACGCGAAGCCAAAGCTCTAAAACTTCACCCCAGCCCACAACCTTCGCCGGAGTCTTTCCATATGTGCCCAGCATAATCCTTAATTGAGACACCCACAAACATTTTCATAATCCAAAAAAGTATTCCCAGGGTCCCCAAGATTGCGCCATCTTCAGAAATCCCTCAACGTATATTCACCCCTGAAATCCCAAGTGTGAATGCATCTAACGAGTCGGTTCTAACCTCTACTTATCCCTATAACCCCTTTAAAGGGACCGAATAGAGCACCCATTTTGAGAAACCCTAAAATCTTAAATCTTATATTTTTCTGCTTCCCGAAACCCCTTGTAAGATGATCTATGGATGCCTCATGCGCATAAATCCCCCCCAAACCCCGGACCATCCTGGACCCAAACGCGGGTGGAAAGGGCCACTGTCAAAAAAACTGCGGAAACCTAAAACCACAACGCTTTGTCCTTTAAATCCTAGCCTTTCCCCCGCAAAGCCCTAAACCCCTAACCCTAAACTCTACCCAGACCCTCCTATGTAGTTCCTTTTTGGGTAGTATATTAAGATCCGTTACCCAAAAACCATAACAGACCCAAAAAGGAACTACATAGGAGCCCTTGGGTAAACCTTACACCCCCTAAACCCTAACCCCTAACCCTAAACTCTAAACCTTACACCCCCTAAGGCTTGAAATCTCTGCCAGAGCCCGGAGCCCAAGAAGGGAGAATAACGCTTCGGGTTGAGGGTCTAGCGTTTGGGGGTTTAGGGTTTAAAGTTTCTGCAGTTTAGGTTTTGGGGTTTAGGGTTTAAAGTTTCCAAAGTTTAGGTCTTGGGGTTTAAGGTTTAAAGTTTCTAAAGTTTAGGTTTCGGGGTTTAGGGTTTAAAGTTTCTAAGCTTAGGTTTTGGGGTTTAGGTTTAGGTTTCGGGGTTTAGGGTTTAAAGTTTCTAAAGTTTAGGTTTTGGGGTTAATTTGGGGTTTGGGGTTCAGAACCACCAACCCCACCCCCCAGAGCATTAAACATGATGACCATTGTGATGTATTCTCATAAATGGGGAAGTTTGATATTAGGGGGGGCTTTCATCTTGGTGGAGGGTTGAGCGGTAGTTATCTCAGTTAGGTATTGCGTAAAACTGGAGAGGTACATGGAGAACAACAGGCAACATGTATGACGAAATGGACCGTTGGTTTACTTGCAGTTTTGTACGGAGGTTCTAGAGATAATAGATTGCCAAACTTATGGTCTTTCTTGAGGTCCTCTTATATCATGGCTCTCAGCATGCAAGATACTTTCAAGGGTTTAATGATCTCAATAAGGGGCAAATGGGGATTTAAAGGGTTTAGCGTGAGAGCGGTTTATGTGGGGATAATGCATGGTTACATAGGCACGTACAGAAGTTGTCCATATTGTGGGTAACCGAGTCATGGCAGTGTACAGTACATCCTGTACTGATATGGAGCACCTTTTCTGTTGTTTCTCGTGTTTTGGCATGGCATCAAGCATGTGGAACGGTGACTTTTGCATGCTGCTCACATGGTCTCTGCTTGGAACTCTTGATCCTTCTGAAAGATGTCCTAGCATGCGCATCCCAGCGCTTTGGGAACATATGGGGCTCCCCGATTTTGACCCGAAACCTTAAAACCTGAACCCTCAACCCTCACCACAAACCTTTAACCCTCAAGTCCTGGTTTGTTGAGCTTGGAGAAGAGGTCCGACCAAAAAAAGAAAGCAGACCCAGGTCAATTGGCTCGCTGAAGTCGCTGACGGTTCTTCTAGTCTGCCGAAACCAGCAGCCTGCTTGAGGTTCATGAAGATCACGACATGGTTTAGGGTTTGGGATTTAGGGATTTTAGGGTTTAGGGTCAAGGGTTTTTTAGGTTCAGGATTTAGGGTTTTAAACGTTAGGATTTAGTGGTTTTAGGGTAACTAGTTTTTAGGGTTCAGGATGTTGGAGGTTTCAAGGTTTAGGTTTTGCAATAGGGTTTAGGGTTGTCATGAATATGTCGGGATATAGGAGTTGTCTAGGGGTTGAGGGCTACAGTGTTTCTAGGTCATGGTTACCTTTCTTTCCGAAGTTTCGTAGAGCCAGGACGAAAACAAAGAGAGGACTGGTAGATTTCACGCATACTCTCCTGTGGGCAAACCTTTCGTGGAGTTATGGCCGCCAGTTGTTAGCTCTGTATCAGAGTACCCTTGTGGTTACTAGGCTTCTGTAGATAAAGCAAACAATCGAAAGCTAGGGTGCGCACTATGATACGACGTGCTTTAGGGCTCGTTAGTGAAGCATTAGCACCCCGTGGAGGTGCCGAGTTCGCAGAGCCTTGCCCTAAATGCTAAATCGACAAAACCCAACACCCCTAGATCCTACACACCTAAACCCTAAATTCATCTAAATTCTAAAGGCAAACCTTTCAATGGTCAGTTTGAAGTTGCTGGCCGCCTCGGCAGGTGAACTCCAGCAAATTTCTGGTGCTGAAGGGGAGGAAGAGGGAATACAGGGTTGAGGGATGTTGAGAGTTACATATTTCGTGTGCAAAGTTATATATAATCACTTCACCCAACCTCACCCTAAATAGTGGTTTACACAGAAAATAGCCCGTAACGACTGCATTTGGGTTCTGGAAGTGTTCTAAGATGCCAAATGTAGGTATTGCCAAAAGGTTACGTAAACATACCGGGTTGTATAGAGATAGTAAGCAGCACTCCACCTTGAGCACCAGTGAGTCAGTAAGGCAAGGAGCAACTATATGCGTCAGAGCTGCTGCCCTGTCATCAGCACTAATTCCAAAAGAGTCATCTTCGATAGCTGGATAGTGCAAGGATTTGGGTATTTGTTGTGGGAAGCAGCGAAGAAAAGAAGAGAAGCTCTCTAAGCGGCCAGGATCACAAATTGGGTGGGAGGAACCGATTGAGCACGGAACATTAGCGCACGCCAGCAGACGGGCATGTGCGCAGATGGTGTGTCAAACTTCATAGCCTGCACCCTACATCCTGACTCAAAAAGACACCCTAAGCTGCCTACTGCAAATCCTAGATCCCAAATCCTAAATCCTAAGTCCTAAATCCTCAATCCCAAGCCTTAAATCTTAAATCCCCAGTCCTAAATCTTAAATCCCAAGTCCTAAATCCTAAAGTCCTAAATCCTAAGCCCTAAATCCAAACCCCCTAAATCCTAAATCCTAAGCACCAAGGCTCAACTCTCTGCCCGACAGCCTGGCAGACTTAGCCTCCTTAGTCCGACTGAGCGCCACGCAGCCTCTTCCACCGAAATGATGGGAGTGGGGCTTAGTCTAAACTCCTCAGAGGGGGTTATATGGGTGATTATATAGGGGACTACTTGAAAAACTGGGTTGTTGTTAAGGAACGTAATGCAAGTTACTATGATGGGGGACCTTATTATTTACTATATGTACCCATTATACTATGGTAACTTAGACTAAGTTCGTTAACCGCAACCCAGTCATGGGGGGTGGGGTTGGAGATGATGGGCCTTCTAGGAAGTAAACTCAAGGGTTATTAGGAGGGACCCCTAGAAGGGACCCCTAATCCCAATACCTTATATAACCCTTATATAGGCCTTCTATACTTTATATAACCGGGTAGTACCCCTATTACCCCCAATAAGCTACAAGGGTCCCCATTAAGGGTCCCTCCGAAAGCCCCTAGATAAACAGTTTTGTAGGGACTGTGGAGGGCATGGTTTGGAGCTCCACGGGTTGAAAATTTCGGGGGCAGAAGGGGTGAAGGCCTTGGAGTATATGACCTTCGGTGCAGAACTGGGCCCTAAAGCCTAAACCCAATAAGTATGGTGGGCCCTGCGCAAATTAGGCTTATAGGGGACTGAAGATGGTAGCCAGGGGTTGAAGGGTAACAATATGGGATTATCCGGGGGTTTGTTATGTGTTTTTGGGGGAGAAGGGCTGTAGTATGCGAACTATGAAGGGGGTTTCTGGACAGGGCCTAAATGTTTACAAGCGTTTGGCTGGGGAACGAAGATGTGTGTATCAGGGTAGTATGCTCATCTTTTTCAAGCGTGGGGGGACTGTCTTCGGAAGCAAGGTGCAACGCTTAGGCATTCAGAGTTTTCAACATTAAGTTTGGGATAAGTGTGGGGTGACACCCGCCTAATCGGAGGAATCATGCTACTGCTTAGCTTTAGGAGCGTGCATGTTAGCCTTCTCTTGTGGAGGATGGAGTGATTTGATGAAGCTGGTGAAGCAAGTTTAGCTCTTTGAAGGCTTGCGAGTTTTGAAAGCGCGTGATGCCTCTATTCTATATGCAAAAGTTCTGGAAAGCAACACTATCCTACAAACCTTGAAAGAGTCTCTGACTCTAATCCAAAAGCCCGAAACCCTACACCCTCCGCGAAACAACCTCACTACCAGCAAAGCTCAGGAATCGCTTCCAGCAGTTGCCACAACCCTAATCCCTAGGAACCGGCTGAAACAGCTGCCACAGCGATTTGGCCAGCTGAAGAGTTTGTCTGAGCTCTACCTCAGCCCCTGGGCGTGGAGTTACAGCTTGGGCTCAGGGCCCTTCTAAGTATCGTGAGTCTTGGTAGATAGGGATGTATAGGACTTTGGGCTCAGGGTTTACTTGCCCTCCCGAAACTGCCATGCAACTCCCCCACCATTTTGGGGATCCATGACATGTCCGTTGTTGGTAAAGTTCTGGGCTAGTCGGGAGCAAGGTGGTCGGTTCATGATGAGTTGGGGTGAGGACGTCTGTGCGGGATGAGGGTTTAGGATTCAAGATTTTAAGGGTGTTGAGGACACATCGAAGCCTCTTTTCTCCCTTCCCATTATCTAGTATCGGTGGATCGCAGAAAACCCCGTGCTCAGCAGGACAGTAGTCTATGTAGGCCCCTCCTTCAGGAGTTCCATGTGACGGTACATACCCGCGCCATATACTCCTACTATGGTAACTTGGTTTAAGTTCCTCAACAGCACCCCAGGAAAAGCGTAGCCGTTCTCAAGCTGGAAGCCTCCAGGCAGCTCATTGAAGCCTGTCAATGTGCTGAGCCTGTGACAATCAGGGGGGCTTCCAAAGACTCTAGGGCTTATAGAGATTAGGATATAGATCACTTTCTCAATGAAATGGGGTGTTCCACCTTGCCACAATAAGATAGATCCAGAGATTCGAAACCCTGTTTAGGGAGCCCCTCGAGACGAAGTTTGTAAAGGCTTTACGTAAATCAGGAAGTCCTCCATTTTTCGAAGCTCCCATCCTGGATGTCCGAGCACTACCCTTAAAGCCAGAACCCCCTATCCTTGACTGCATTGATGTGAAATCCATTATTTGGAAATCCCCGGACCTGAACGGCTAATACTGTTAGTATTTTATGCACCTACCACCAAGGCCACCATTACACTTTTACTATCACCACTGCTTGTGCTGTAGGTCTGCATCTAGCTTCCATCACCCAATCCCACCCATCCTTTACACCGCGGTTCGTCTTCCGCCTGAAGCCCTAAACCTATCTGTGGTTAGCATGTCACAAAGGAATGAATCTTTAAAGCAGTCTTGCTTAACCCCAAACAATGGAGTGTTTCCATTTTCTGCTCCATGCCTTTATTCCATTAAAGGTGGGTGAGTCAAGCTTCGCTGCAGGCCACAACAATTTAGCCCGGTTGCCGGATGATTTCGGCTGCCTGCAGGCCCTTCAGAGGCTGCCGCTAGGTCAACACAGAGCAGGGTAGAGAAATGAATTTCGGGGTTGCTTCAAGTTGTGTGTTCCTTTTTGATTATTGGCTGTTGTCCTCATCACTAGCAGGTAGTACTACCTTTTTTTATAATTACTATTACTGTTACTGTCATGGGGAGCCTCTACAACGAGAATCCCCAGCTTTGCAGTATAGGGTGGACCGGCTTTTCCTAGTTTTTCTAGAGCTCCCCCGTAGTGCTACCTGTCCATAGGACCAGCCCCTAAGAAGTGTGGGGATCCCTTGTCCCTATATAGGCTGAAGCATTCGGGAGATTGCAGCTAGGACTGTGCAAGCAGTTTAGGGTTTTGGGTTTTGGGTCCGAGTCACGTAATGTAGCGGCCGGACACTTATCAATATTCTCACCTTACGATCGTTGTAATATATGATATAGAACACCCCAGATCAGGATCATTCGTAGAAACCTTCAGCCAAGGTTCGTAGGGGAGCGGGTGGTGTAAGGGGTAGTCACTTGCCACTCCTAAATACTCCTTGCACTTCCCGTGCACCCGTCAAGGCCCCCCAGAATTCTCTAGTGCCTCGCCCCTAAACCCAGAGCCCCAACCCAAGCCGTAAACCGCGTAGCCATTTAGGGGTTTAAGGTTTAGGGTTTAGGGAACCTGCAAAACCACCAAGACAGATCCTTAAAACTATTAGCCCGGAGCCGCAAATGCTACAGCCCAATCCCTAAAGCCCGTCCTTCCTCCACAATTCATAGACAAGGGCAAGCCCTGACCTACCCTCAATATCACCCTAAACCCTATACGGGAGTTTCCATTTTAGATTCCAGTATCTGTATATAACACCAATATAACCCTAATATTACCCCAATATACTATACCCTATATAACCCCTATAATCCCTATAGTTTCCATTTTCTTTTCCATTATCCCAATATAACACCAATATGACCCTAATATTTCCCCAATATACTATACCCTACATAATCCCCATAATCCCTATAGTTTCCATTTTCTTTTCCATTATCCCAATATAACACCAATATAACCCTAATATTACCCCAATATACTATACGAAATCCCTGAGCCAAGGTCATTGGACCACAACCAACTCGTACTGCTGCCGGAAAACTTTGGCGAGCTTTCGCACCTGCACACGCTGAACATTGAGAGGACTCCTAGCAAAGAATAGACTATGGTTTCGGGTTTGGGGTTTAGGGTTTTAAGTGTTCCGGGTTGAAGGTTTTAGGGTTTAGGGTTTAGGGATATCGCCCAAGGAAGTCCGGGCGAAAAAGGGATTTTTCCAAATAACCCAGCATAGACGCCTGAAGGACTGAGTCACTGCCCATGCTCTTCCCCAACAATCCTTATCTAGGCGCCTAGGTGGCACTTTGGGATGATAATTCTTACTTTCCCCTATTGTGGTATAAGGAACCTAGTCATGAATAGTTGCTTTTGAGGGCTTTTAAGTACCACCCAGTTCTACAAGTCTAGGATGATGGACCCCGAAGCCCTATCCCAATCATCTTCTTGGGATCCCATACATCGCTGGCCAGGGTTGTGAAGGATGCCCTAGTCTGAACAAAACATGTAGTAGGGACAGTGCAGGGACAGCAGGTGGGGTACATGTAGGGACATGTTGGGTTTGTGGAGGGACATGGGCTTCATTTTTTGACTTCTGCAAGTTGTACAGGGCAAGTGGGATTTGGGGATGCCCCCAAACAACAAGAGGTTCAAGGTTTTTGGATTCCCTCATGGAGAGACCAGCGTTAGACGCTTCAGGGCGGTTTTGGTTTTAGGGCACAGGGAGAAACAACCCTCTCAGACCCCTGAACATTGGTTCAGCTGTTCTGTTGTCATGTTTGTGGCTGCTGAAGTAGCCTCTGTGTGTTTGAGGGGCTCCTGACATTACAAGGGTAGCGCAACGATGGACACTCATCGCGATGCTCCATGTCGTCAGAGTCTTGTAGAATTAGCCGCGCCCTCGGAAAACACGGTCTTTTTTTAGTGGGACACGAACACGGTTATATCATGTTATTCAGCTGGGGGATATATGAGGGCTGCTGTATGGATCCATTCCCCCATTCCCATCCCTCAGCCCTAAACTTGAAATAGCAGCCGACATTTAGTTTCCTTTCCTCCATGCCCAACCAACACATGCATCCAGACTTAGCGCTCCTATGGAAAGCCCAAGTCATAACCAGCTAAGATCCTAGACACTCGTGTTTCGGTATATACTTGAAGAGCTGTAGACTCCAAGCCCCAGCATAAGCCTGCATCCAGGCAGTTCTGACTTCTGCATTGTATGCAACTCTGCCCCAGCCTTGCAAAACTGGGTTGCTGTTAAGGAACTTAGATTCAGTTACTATTTTGGGAAACCTTATCTATTAATATTATAAATATATACCCAGTATGGTAACTTAAGTTAAGTTCCTTAACAGCGACCCAGAAAACCAACCCCAAAAAAGCACAGGAACAATCTCACTGAGCTTCCGGCGAGCTGCAGCAAGATCCAGCTGACGGAGCTGTGTCTAGATTGCACGAGAAGCAAGGTGGGAGTTTGAAGTTTCCGTAAATCGGGACATAGTCCCCCCTAAGTAGATAGAATATGGCTTTGGGTATATTATAACAACATGATCCCCATATACCATCATGTACCCCATATTCTATCTACTTAAGGGGGGGCTATAACCTCATGGATCCTAGGGACAGGCGCAAGGTATAAGGAGTTTATGAGGGGGCCGTCCTTAGGGATTATGTAGGGATGTTCTTGAGAAACACGCAGCTCTCTGAACTTCTGCTGTTGCCATGAAAGCCTGAGTGGTTACTTTGTTATTATAGTCTCCCACGAACTGTTGCGTGCTGTGCCCGCATCTGTCTTAGTCCTTCTACTGACTTTGCTAGCCAAATTACACTGGCCCAATTACACCCGCTTTTCTCAGCAGACTCCATTGAACTTTGCTTCCGTCTGCTTTGGTCGGGCGTGGTCCTACAACTTTCTCAAGAGCCAGCGTGAGTAAGTGTTTCGTGGTGCATGTTGCAGGGGGGTCTAGGGATAGTAGAAGGCTCACGGGCGGGGATGTAGAATTCTGATCCAGAAACTTGTGATCTAAGGGGCTCTGCGAAGCAATTGTCGTCTCGTTCGCCTTGCGTTGAATCCTCCATCGGAGTCGTGCTTCACATGGGAGACTGCAGACCCCAATAAAGATCACGTATGGTTTTTCTAAACAACAATACATCCTTACTTGATCAACCAGCCACGCAGCCACTAACAAAGCGCCACCCCATTGGGTCAAGGCCTTCCCCCAAGTCACCGAAAGTTTAGTTTCAGGTAATTTAGGAGTTGGAATGCTATTGGAACATGCTATTCATTATGGGGCACCTGTAGCCCCGAGCCGTCAAACCCACAAACTTCCTGGTGGCTAGGGTGCTGGAGGAATTGATCTCTAGAATGTTTCCTATACCATCCCTCATAGCAATGCCTTGAATTAGTCCATGCATCCGTTCCCCACTAGACCTGAAGCCTAAACCCTAATCCCTAAACCCTAAACCTTAAACCCTAAACCCTGACCTGAAACCTTCATCACAAAAGTGCCAGAGCTGAGGTTGACAGGCCCAAAACAAGGACCCCATGACTATCACATGAGCCATAATCGAAACTCCTTAAAGGGGGGTTGTATAGGGGATTATAAGGGGACTACTATAGGGGTTATTAAGGGGGATACAGCTCGCATGACTCCTATGGGGTCCTTCTTGTGGGGGTTGGGGTTACCAGAATGCTCACATTTTGAGGTACATTGACGGGGAGAAGCTCCGGCAATGGCCTTCCCAGCATTGGGAAGACCTGCAGCGAGGCATCAAAAAGCCCCTTGACCCTAAACCCCAAACCCTTTGGGTGCCATAGGATGGCTGGACTGCTTTGAGGGTGCCTTCAAACGGATGATATATCATGGGGGCTGTTAATCCCCAAAAGGGGAGAATCAAACGGAAAGAACATGGAACGTGAAATGGAAATTGTGAGTCTCGATTGGTTTATAGGGATTAGAGTTTCCAAAGATTAGGGGTCCCTTGTTTGGGGGTGCCCATAATAAGGGTTATGTGTGGTCTATTTTGGGGTACCCCTACTTATGGAGACTGCTATATAGGGCTGAGAGTTTAGGGTCAGTGCCAGGGTGTGGGGTTCTGGGGATTAGGGGTGCAGGCACCGAATGGGGGGACTCTGTGGTCGCGTTTCACACGATGGTTGGAGAGCCAATGTAGATCGCGTATTAGGCTGGTATGATCCAGTAGATTCTGTAGAGCTTCAGAGGTTCTACCAGCATGAACTGCGGGAAGAAGTTTCTCCTTTCGAGAAAGCCATGTTGACAAGCTGTGTGGTAGAGCTCTAGTTGAAACTGAAAGTCCTGCATCCCCCCCGGCAGTATTCTAGGCCTCGGGAATAATATAGAAGTGTTCAAGGTCATGCAGGTGCTATCGTAGCACCCCTCACGGCCTAAGTCCTACTTGGAACCTTTTCTGATCTTGACAGGAACTTCTAGTCGAGCTCATGCAAACCAAAAAAAAGTATGCTCACGCGAACTAGCATGGAAGCCGAAAAGGGGCCCCACAAAGACCAGTGTCCTTCAAAAACGGGGCCTATGTGAGGTATAGTCTAAGCTCCTTAAAGGGATTATCATAAGGTTTTAGTAGGGGGGATACTAGGAGTTTAGACTATAGCTCACATGACAGGAGTGCATATGTGGGAGTTGCTCCAACTTGCCCCACAGAATCCTCTGCGATAGTTTTATTGTAACCTGTACTTCCCATGTATTTGCAGGGTTCTTACCCAAGAGACCTTTCAGGGTGGACATTGAGGCCCCTTTGGTATTGTAGGGTTAGTATAGTCTCTAAATTCATACCCTGATAGGAACCCATGTACATCAATTGTATAGGAAATTTTGACTGTAGCTCATCAAAATGGTTTGGTAGTCCAAGCAACGAAACGCACACTGGAACCGTGAGGTGCGATTCATAGAGTCCTTACATTTTGGCGTCCTCTACACCGTAACCCTTTTTTCCCCAAAACCCTCAACCCTAATCCCTAAATCAAACCCTAATTCCGAAAGCCTACACTCATCTAGCTCCAACTCAGGCACTTCAACATGGAGCTGCTGGGGGCCACCTGAGCCTAGTTCTCCCGCACCTGCACCATGTAGGGTTTGAGTAGGGTTTAGGGTTTAAGGTTGAGGGCTTAGGGTTAAGGATTTGGTTTGTTGTGAGGGTTCTTATGTAGGGTATAAGTAAGTTTATGAGTGCTCAGGGTTGGTTTGGGGCTTAGATGTGTTTGGTGCAGCATCATTCACCAGCTCCGGCACCGTATATATTGATCTGAATAGTTCGTCCACGCATGTAATGTACGACAGGGAGTGAGCGGAATTCAGTCAGGCCCCGCCATTAATGAATGCCTCCGAAAGTAGCTTCAGACATTTTTTGGAAATACTCGCCCCAGCTATTTTGGGGATGCAAGTCATCCAGGGTTTAGGGTGGAAGTAAGAGGAGTAGCAACACCGTAGCAACAGTAGTGGTCGGCTGTGGTTAGGGTGCGCGACGGTCAAGTGATTGCATGGAAATGCTCCCGGTCCGCAGTGTTTTGAGCCACTACATTCAGAAGATTTGTGGCCCTTGCAACAGGATGTCTGAAGAAATGACGTAAACCCTAAGCACTAAATCTGACAAACCCTAAGCCCTAACACTTGTTTCCTGGGTCTGCCGACTAGCCGCAAACATGGACGCCCCAGCCAAGTCGTTTTTCTCATGGATAAGAGATTTGTTGAACGGTTTAGGGTGCAGGGTTCGGGGGGTGGGGGGGCATACCTTCGGTTGGCCTGAATAGGATCCATGATACTTCTTAAGGAATTTTCCCTAAATAGAGGAATGCCAATATAGACCCCTAAATCCTACAATCCTTATTGTGGGGACCCCCCAAAACGGCAACCCTGATTGTAGGAAACCCTGAGCTCTAAACCCTATATATCCCAACAGAACCCCTATAAACGCCCTTTTCAAGGTACCCCCCCCCTCCCCCTTTTTTAAAGATTCTCTTGAGAATCCATATTCTGCATTTCTGTATGGAAAGAACTCGGAACCAGGGTCTGTGGGTGTGGCTCACACGGTCTCTTCCAGCTGTCAGCAACCCGGTCAGGTAAACAGTCAGGAGCACAAAAGGCAAATGCCTTAACCCCTAAACCCTAACCCCTAAATCCTGAACTGCAGACATTTTCCGCCAGACTTGGCGCTGGATGCCTTAGCGTTAAAAAGTTGGGCTGCAACGCATGTCCAGGGAAGTATAAAATAGGTACCAAGTAATGGTACCAACATGTGCCTAGGACTGGCCATAACTCGGATGCAAGATGGAGGTGATTGACCATAAGCCCTTTTAGATTGAGTCTCAGGAAGACTTGAGCTGGAAGCTCTGTAGCCAGGTCCTGCCCTCACCCGCCAATTACTAAGAATGGCTCCACAATGACTGTTCCAGGCTGGGGGCAACCTGCAACAAACAATTGCCTAAAGCATCCCAGGCCCAGACCTATAGTCCCCCTTAGGTAGATAGAATATGGCTTTGGGTATATTAGAATTAGATCCCCATA
>CAJNIZ010009670.1:0-12795 GCA_905231905.1 Symbiodinium pilosum
CCACGACCACGACCACGACCACGACTACGACCACGACCACGACCACGACCACGACCACGACCACGACCACGACCACGACCACGACAACGACCACGACGACGGCGGCGGCGGCGGCGACGGCGACGACGACGGCGACGACGACGACGACGATGACGGGGACGGGGACGGGGACGGGGACGGGGACGGGGACGAGGACGAGGGCGGCGACGACGAGGACGGCGACTAGGACGAGGTCGGCTACGACGGCGACGACGATGACGAGTATTACTACTTTTACGATAGCATCACTACCCCAAAATAAATAATTACGGGGGGGGGGAGGATCCCTCCAGTGATTACGTATTCCCCAGACATTTTTTGTGTGTACGTAGGGTTTTCTGCCCTTCAAAAGGTGGTTCTACGATACTTTACCGTGAGGTAAACGTAAAATAACAATGATTACAGGGGGGGTTGGCCTTTCTATGATGGGAGATGTCCAAAGCTCGAAAAATTAAGGAAAGGAGGGTTTTGACCCTTCAAAGCAGGAAAATCTGGATCATCCAAAAACCCATCTGTCCGCAGCATGTTTTTGCTGATGGAGGAAATAATATGGAGAATTTCTGGCCTTGTCTTGTAATCCACATTTAGTAGAGGTCTTGTCTTGAACAGCTTCGCGGCTCTTGTTATTGGCAATATTAAGCCCTACGCCATAGTAATGCGAAAATGAGGGGGCCGTCACCCGTTTCGAAGGAATTACACTAGGCCTCCGTCTCGTGAAAAAAAAGAAATCTGAGGCCCATCAATGTTACTTACATTGTAGAAGACGTATGGAATGGAAGCCATCAGTCTTACAATACTTGCTCAGTTCATAAGGGATATGGGATGGATAGTGAAAGCCTTCGATTTTACAATACTTACTAAGTCCCAAAAGTGTTAAAAGCCCACCCCGGTGCCGGTCAGAGTGCGAATGACTTAGGCTTGGATTCTAGCGCTCCAAATTGTGGATTCTAGAGCTAGGGTTTAGAATTCTAGCATTCAGGGTTTAGGATAGAGGTTTGGCGGGCTCAGGGTTTCGGATTCCAGGAGTTAAGGTTAGGCATTCTGGAGCAGGGTGTAGGATTCTGGCGTTTAGGGTTTAAGATGTAGTTTTGTAGGGCATACGGTTTAGGATTCAGGGGTTCAGGATCTAGGGTTCAGGATTTAGGGTTTAGGATTCTTGGGTTCACAGTTTAGGATTCTAGCGGTCAGGGTCTCGAGGGTTTAGGATTTAGGATTGTAGGGTTTAGGGTGTCCGTGTCTCAGGGGTTTTGGAGTCTGCTAGGGTCTAGGTTTAGGATGTTAGGGCTTAAGGTTTAGGATTTTAGGGCTTAGGGTTTAGGATGTCACGGTTTAGAACCGCCAAAATTTTACTTCCGAAGCCTTGGAATCCTAAACCATAAACATTATCATCCCAAATATTAAGGTCCTTTGGCCATGCAAGATCACATTGTGTTGCCCCGGTGGCGGGGGGTGAGCGTCAATGGCTTAAAGCTTTAGGATTCTAGGAGTCAAGGTTTAGGGTTCTTGAGCTAGGGATGAAGAGTTTAGCGTTAAGGGTTTAAGATTCAGTTTCGTAGGGCTCAGGGATTAGGGTATAAGATTTAGGGTATAGTGTTCTAGGGCTTACGGTTTGGGATTCAGGCTAGGGTGTAGAGTTTAGGTTTTTAGGGTCTAGGACTCCAGGGTTTAGGGTTCTAGGGTTTCAAGGGTTTTGGAGTCTAGGGCTTAGGGTTTAGGATTCTAGAGTTTTAGGATTCTGGGGTCTCAAGGGCTTTTGGAGTCTAGGGTTGAGGGTTCAGGGCATTAGATTCGATGCGCGCTCATTCAAGTTGTACATGTAGTTAGACGGCTGTTCATGGTCGCTGGCACATGGTTTTACGGGGGTTTTGCTGAGAGAAGTTTGAGAGAGCGTGCTGAGAGACGATATGTGTATGTGTGTGCGCGCAGACGTTACGCAAGGCTTGCATTTAACATGATATAACATGATATAAAGGTCAACGTACCAGATGTCGAATGGATTTTGCAACCCTTCCACTTGGCAATATTACCATTTTCCCTTCGGGCATTCCACCTCCTCCATTTTGCATAAAATTTACGAAATCTATGCAAAAATCAGGGGTGGGGGGCAAGCAAAGTGAGTTAGGCGTACAGGTTGTTGGGATGGTCGCGTATAGTGGCGCCCCAGAAGAAAGCCGGAGGAATCAGGCAGCAGAGATCAGCAGCCTTACGGTTGACATCTAGGGCCATCGGAGTTTCAAGAGACCTCGGGAGCAAATGGGCTTCCAGAAAAACAGTCCACGCGTGCTGCTGCCGGCTGGAGTATGCCAGAGATGCTGGAGTGTTATTATGTTATGCGCATACTAGTGCCAACAGTCATTCGGCATCCTACGGTCATTTACGGTCTTTGGCAGCAAGCCAACATCGTTACAGGGGGGTTCTACCCTTCTTATACCAGTTGACTCGTTTCTTGCTTTAAGAATCATTCGGCATCATGCGGTCATCTACGGCAGATCGTCGTCCAAACCGAAATGATTGGGGGGGTAACCCCCGTCAAATGATTACGCGGAGGGGGGTTTGGTTTCAATGTCGGGGGGCGATGTTACTGCCATTGCTGCCATTACTGCTAGCATTGCTACTACTGCCACGCAGCGCCAGAATGATCTACGAGGCAGCCCATGGTGAGTTTTTGGTTGGATTGCACAAGTCCTTGAGAAGCGAATGCCCTGTCCCTCAAGGCCACCGCCATCTCCCGATGGGTAAACTGAAATGTGATAGCTCGCATTCTGACGACTTAGGTTTTAGTAGGTTTGATCTAGGGCAGCTGGAGGGTTCTGCCCTGTTGGGTCAGGCGGTTGCATGCTGTCATTTGTGACTTGCACAGTGTCATCTATACTCAGACCAGCACAGGACACCTAAATCCACTCTCCGCCCCCTCAAACCTAAAACCCTGAGAGCCCAACACCCGAATCCCCCTTGCTCGAGAAGCATTCCACCTTTACACCAAAAAAGTGCTTGTAACCCCATCTACCTTTACTGCCAGGCGCCTGCTACGGTCTCCCGCCAGTTTTCATCCGGTGAGCCCCTCAATCAAGCTTGGAAAACGTTTGAAAGGCAGTTGTTCATCGACTCTAAATTTAAAATCCTGACCGTTGCGTTCGGTTGACATCATCTGCAGTTTAGAGCAACCTTCCGAAGAACCATGTCAAACTAAAGGCCTTCACCTTTAAATCCTGAACCCTAAGCCTCTTTAGAGTCCCATACTTTGAAGCCCTAAAGCCTAAAGTGCTGCAGGAGATCCGTCAAAATTTGGAAATGAAGCTCGGCGTTAACGCCTCTCTTCCCCGCTTGTACTCCGAGGCCTGTTGTTTAGGGTTCAGGTTTTAGGATCTAGGGTTCCGGGTTTAGTGTTGAAGTGTTTTGGGGGCGAAAGGGTTTCGGGTTGAGGGGATTTGGTTCAAGGTGTGGGGCTAGGAGTGTCCGTTTGAGGCTTCTGGAATTATATCGAAGTTGGGGTGCTGTAAAGAATTTGAACTAAGCTACTATAGTAAGGAAACGCTTTTATTTACTATATGCCCATATAGTAACTTGACTTTAAGTTCCTTGACAGCAACTCAGTTCATGGCCCCGCGCATCAAGCTGAAGGGTTTGCGGTTCGCATTAGATTTGAATTTCAGGGTCAGGGGTCAGGGTGTAAGGAGGGTGTATTGATTAAAAGAGTTCCCTGCGATTTATTTGCATGGTTGTGGGTGAAGATGGGGGCTTTTTGATTGTCTTCTGATGCCTTCAAACCCTAAACGCAAAATGACGGCAAGATGTTGCGAGTCACGAGTCATCGGGCCTCCCTCCCCCAGACATTTCCATTGTGTCCACTAGTGCATCGCAGGTGCCCGCCATCATCTAGGCCTTAGGGTGTACGGTTTAGGGTTTACTTTATCCCTGCCCCGCTCTTAAAAAAAAGGTACTAATGGCAGGTAGCAACACCCGACATGCTGATGTAGACCAATTTTACATATGGATATTGCTAAGAAGCATCATTCACCTTACTGCTCACTTCTTCTGATGTACAACCGTTTTGTCCCACAGTGGCCGCCGCTGGAGAAGCTTGCTTTCTCCCCCCCTTACACCCAAAACATGTGGTAGTTTTCCGAATAACGGGACCCCTAATCTAGACCCCAATATAGAACCCAATATACTATAACCCTTGTTATGGGGATCTCGCAAATGGTACCCCTAAATTTAGGAAACTCCCATGTCAGGCCAACATGGCACAGCTGATTGGGCTTCTGGATGAGGGAGTGACTGGTGATACGGAGAAGTCGTTCATGCGTGGGGGGTCCTCGGCTTTCACTGCCGAGGACTGTGAGGAGTAAGTGTACTCGTCGAGCTCACGAACGTGAGCAGTGACTGAGTTCACACGCTGCGGAACCTGCAATGAGAGATGTCTATTGTAGCATAACCCAAGGAAGCATTCAAGCATGTTGTGTTTGTTATAGGTCTAAGGGGATTACAGAAGACCGTTCCTCAAGTTGCAGGCTATCCGTACCCTCATACCTACAGTATGAGTTGCATACGCTTGCAGCCAACAAGCAACGGAATGTTTCAGTGGTTGGTCCTTGAATTCGTTCCGGACCTTTCCAAGTTTTGAGAGTCGTGGTCTTCCGCGGTGCTGCGCCCGCACTATGCCTTGTGCCCGGCACGGACCATTGAATCTCTTGCAAAGCTTATCCTTGAAACCTTCAAGGCCATGGCAAACCTCGAAAGTCTGGTGTCATGCAGTCGTTCTGATACTGGCAATGAAGGTCTGAGGATATTTGTTTTTTCCTGTGTGCACAGCCCGAACTGTGGGCAGGGTGCAGAACTGTTCACGACGAAATGTCAAATTGGCTAAATTGGCTGCACTTGCCAGCCAGCATACCCAAGAACACGCTCTGGAAATCTAAAGCCTCGCCGATCCATCAGCGCGAGTTTCCCAGCCAATCCTTCCCTTGACACAGAGACCTTGGCGTTGGCTCTGGTCTATGGCCTCTCATTGGCCTAGTTCGAAGTTCGAAGAAAGGTGATGTGCGATCTGCAGGTACCGCCAGGACGATGCCCGTCCGGATATATAACCCCTATGTAACTCCGATCTATATGCCCTATGTAACCCCTATATAAGCCCAATGCAGCCCCTACATGGTCCATATAGAATCCCTATGTAACCCCATACAGTCCTTGTAACCTCTACATAATCCCCTCTCTAGTAGTTGCCCATGGGAAACGCTCCGAGCAATAATTTTTGATGTGTCCAGCACTTATGGGTCCCGTTTTGGATGTCGACGTCACGAAAAGAAGGGTTAGAGCATTCTGGCGTCTATGGGGGTATCCCACCTGAAGCCCTGAACCGTACACCCCTAATCCCTAAGCCTTAAGCCTTGAATCCTAAACCTAATTTCTGCTTCTGCAAGGCCTCGACGGCAACCTGAAGCCTAGTCTCGGGATATCTCGGGATCAATGCGGGTTTGTTTCGTAGGAGGAAATGCAAGAATGGATTCCAGCTTAGGGTTTAGGATGCCTACCCCAAAACCCCAACCGACCTCTCACCAAAGGCTGGTTTGTGCAGAGGACAGTCCCAAATTCAGGTTCTGAAAATGTTCTAAGATGGCCAGCTACATGTATAGACTTACATGGGTTCAGGGTTGAGGGTTTAGGATTTAGAGTGAGGAATGATAAGAAAGATGGAAGCCAATTTATCGTTTACAGTTTAAGGTCTGGGCTAGGGAAGCGATAGGTTATGTGAACCACTATGGGGATTGTATGGAGCGTCGTTCAAATTATGGTTCATTTCTTGCTATCCTAAACGGTAGGGCCGTGTGATACTAGCGACCCAGAAAAGGGACCATAATTTTGACAGCCTACCATGTAGGACTCCTGTAGGGATCCATTCTTAAAAAATATGAGAGCAGGTTGAGGGAATCTTTATGTACCCTTGCCCCTATCAAAGCCCTCTACAAGGACCTTTTGAGTAGACTCCTTGTGTATCTCTGTGCTTGCATTGTGCTGAACGCTAATGCAGCGCGCGCTATGGGATCGTAATCTGAAGGTTTCAGAAGGCAGTCGTGGTATCCTGTCGTAGCCAGGCTCTACGGAAGTTTCAGCAGGAAACAACCTCCATACGAGCCTTACATGGCCCTTGTATGCCTCCTAGTCTCCCCGCATCAATCTTTATGTAAGCCTCATGGTAAGGCACCCATCCAGTAACTCGGTCTCATAGACCCTTAGCCTTAAACCTTACAATATGCCCCCATATACTAACTTGAAAAGTCCTCCAATCTGCAGCTGTTGCGTCAAGAGTCCTTGATCGGGGTCCCAGCGACGTTTGCAAACAGTGCCTGTGCTGCATCCAATTGTGACACATGCAGGCTTCTATGGAGCGGTGAACTGGTACGAAGAATAGGAAAAGGAATAGCTATACTGTTGGCGCCAGCACTAGCAATCGTGCTAGTAATCATAAGAGCAACAGTCATAGCGATCGTAGTAGTGATAGCAAGAGTAAGAGTGAGAGCAGAGGCAGAAGCCAGACTGATAGTAATACTGTTGATGGCGGCACCTTTTTAACGGTTCCCTAAAATTCAATGACCAACCCCTTTATATTGGTCACGACGTTGCTGAAGGCCTATCGGGACACATGACCCAAATCTTGAACCACTTCAATTTCTCTCATGAGGCCTTAGGAGTCCGCACCATCCCATTAGGGTTTTGATGGGTTTTGGAGTTCATGTCTGGTACCCCCCGTCCTCGTAAGATTTAAGCCCCCGCAGCCCCAATATTGAATATTCGCGTTGTGGCATATTGTCGTGTATTGGGAATATGTAATCTTAGGGCGGTTGGGGGGCTTTAAATACTACCAAAACCAAGCTGTTCACTGCGCCCTGAGCCCTCAACGTCTGAGGTGCGAACATCCCCTACACCATGGCGGATGCTGTTTTGCATCCCAGTGTTATGCTAGTATTAGTAAAGATGATGGCAGGTCCAGTGTCAGCCCTGCACCGGAAAATGTTTAGACCACCGGGGTTAAATTTTCTTGCTAGCGGCAAGCTGCCTGGATGAGGAGTAAGACTCCCTCTGTGGGGCCCGGGAATCATACCCCACAAAGGGAGTATTTCATACTGGGGAGGGTGTGTGGGGGGGTTGAATATTACGTTGAGGGTATTAAGAACATTCGTTTTCCATGATCTTCGGGCCTTCTGGTTCTTAGTAATAAGGGAATATATTCCCCATATTATCCGTATTAATATGTTCATATACACACGTTTCTATATATATATATATGTGTATGTTCCCGTATTGCCGGCTAAGAACCAGCAAATTCGTTTTGGGCCAGTGGGGGAATGAATTCTTTCGTTTAGGGTTTCGGGCTTGGGGTTTAGGGTGACAGGCAGATTTATGTCCCACCACATCCTCGTGGGGAATACGCACCAACAGCAAGGTCAGCATGTCACCCTAGGAGTGACCTCCGTAGAACCTTTAAAGCGGGGCTGCTTCTGTTCAGAACCACATTCCATTAGCAGTGCTCCTCAAGGGAGGATCTGTCTTCCAATAGCCAGAAGGGTTGGATATCCTTTAGGATCATCAGAAGTACCCAAGCTATAAATGGGAATCTCCAAGGATTTGGATCCTACGATCATGGCTCAGCCTTTCGAAGCTGCCCGGCACGGCTGAAAAACCAACGCGGTCTACACGGTTCAGGGTTTAGAATTGTGGATGCGATTGTCACTTTAGTCTTAATAATGGATGGGCACGTCCTGCTGTGCATTTGTTGGGAAGCCCGGATTTGATCCATGAAAGCCAGTGCCGCAGAGAAATTCTTGGCACTGAAGGGGCGTTGTCCGTCAGAATCCTGCAGGCTGTCCTTGTGGAGTCCGAGGAGGAAACGAAGGCCTTCCCCAAACTCACGTGGAGGGAACAGCAGTCAAGCAAAAAGGGCTTGCAGGGATCGGATTCAACGGGACTTGCGCTAGCTCTACGGATTGATTTGGGATAAGTTGGGCTTTGAATTCTAGAGTCAGAGTCCTCACTACTCAGACTTCAGTGTCGAGATAGATGTTGTGGATTTCTGCTGATATTGGGATATTGGGGTAGGACCCCCGACCATGAATGAATTATTTTTTGAGGTTGACGAAGCATGCGATGCACGAATGTTTCCCAGCTGCAAGCCGGGGTCGCAAGATGCGTTGGTGAATCAGGTTTAGGGTTGAGATGGGGGCATTCATCTTTTAGAAAAGCGTACCGCCCTGTGGGTCCGTGGAAGGACTGGTTGCGTAGTTGCTGCAGAAGTGACGACGGTTTGTCCACAACCAAGGGGGCCAGTAGGGTACCTATCTAAGGAGCCCTGTAGCCCCCCATCTAAATGACGATCTGAATCATGTGGTTTTACACTTTCTTACAAGTAAGAGCACATGGAAGGGCAAAACTAACAGCTTAAAACCTACACCCTAACCACTAACCGCTAGATCCCAAACCCTACACAGCCCAACCCTCAAGCCGTCAACCCGTTTACTCTGAGCCTGTCGACTCTGCTGTGGATCTCATGCATGAGCAAATGAGCTTTTCTAGGGGACCCCAGTATTTAAACCTAGTCATAAGGACTGCTAAACACAGCCTATCCTTGTGGAACCACCACATAGAACATGCGTTTGTGGCTTTCCTGGCCTGATATTGATAATTATTCAGCCCCCTTCAGTCTGCGCAACGACCGTATCCTCATGAAGCTTTCCTCAGCTGAGCCGCAAAAGCCAACTCTGCGAGTCTTATACCTCCCAACCTTGAAACTGTAAAACCTGAATCCTGAACACAAACCAACCCCTGGAGCTGTTAGGATTCAGGGAGTCTTAAGCCCTGAATGGCAGGAGCCCTTGCAACGTCCCACTTCGCCGAGTGCCCGCACTTGGGCCAGGGCGGGAGACCAGAAGGCGTTCTCTCTGGCTCCATATGTGCTCCAGCTGCAAAAAAAAATTACCTGGAGGTTCAGGGTAGTTGCAAGCCAATCAAGTATTTCCATACTTGCGGCCCACTGTGAGAAGTACAGCTTTAAATAGGGTTTAAACTATCCTGAACATCCAAGTATCAAAGGATTTGAATGGGAACCCCGAAGCAGGAAACCTCAAGAATATAGTAGGAATATCATATAGGAATGTAAGGGCCGTGAACGGTATCTTCCCAACATATTCCTGCTATATTCTTGAGGTTGTCTGTTTGGGGTCCCTGAATTGAAGTCCTTTTAAATCAGGTACCCGCACATCAAGAAACCTTAAGCCCTAAGTCCGGAACCCTAAATCAACCCCTGAGCCCTAAACCCTAAACCCTAAAAACGATGCAAGTCAATGCGTGGCCCCATAAACCCTAAGCTGACCCTAAACCCTAAGCTTTGAACCCTAAACTGTGAACCCTAAACCCTAGACCCTATATACCCCCCCGCGCTTTTTAGATCACCGAGCCGAAACGCAGGTTTCTTTGGTGGTAGCGTTGGGCCTGGGCGTCGTCGCGGTCATGGCCTGGCCTGGAACACAGAGCCTCGAAAGATTGGGTTTATTGAGGGTTTAGGGTTTAGGGTTTTGAAATTATGGTGTTAGGGTTTAGGGTTTTAGGGCCCCTTAAAGCGAAGACCCTAAGATCAAAACTCTCTTGTCTGATCTTACAGGGTTGGTATTAGTGGGAGGGGATTATTGCACGTCACCTGAGGAAGTGTCAGCCTTTGAAGTTCGGCGAGTTCCAGGTCAAATCTGACGTAGACTTGGATGCGCAGATGACTCTGAAGGCGCGAGTTTAAGGTTTAGGGGTTTAGGGTTTAGAGCTCGGGACAACATCATGGTCCATGAGCACAAGAGATTACAGGCTCCGGATTGCTTCAAACCTTTAGTGTTTTCTACTGTCAACCTTCCAGCTACGGCGTAGGACGGATGAGCTTAACGAATCCACTCAAACCTTCATGCGAAGTTGTGACCTCACATGGTAGATATAGACACCAAAATATTATAATCCTTGTTCTAGCGCCTGCCTAATTATTTTTGGAAACCCACATATCTAGTGGGCCTTAGCTCCAGATTCTTCACATCTTAGAGGCGCAGCCCTATTCGGCTTGGTTTACCACTAGCGGTGGGGGAAGCAATGCATTTGTGCAGGGTCCATTGTGGCAGACATCCAAGATGTTGTTTGGCTTGGGAGGCCCTAAACCCTAATCCGTGGTGGAAACTCGGGAAATGTTTTCAGACGGAGCTCAGAATTCTGCATGGCGAAGCCAGCGGTGTCTATCTCAAAGCCCAGCATGGGAAAGAAAAACACGGCCTTCACCTATGAAAGTCGTAGTGCAGTTTATTCATATTATTCTGCTTCTTATTACTAGTATTCTTACGATTATTAAGATTAGCAGGTTCATCGATAGCCCAACGCAACAACGCTCACAATTTGAACTACTTACTGTTTCTTAGTACGGAATAAGGGAATATAAGCCTTATACAATCCCTGTATAGTGCATTTTCTTATTCCCTTCTGGGAGCCAATAAGACGAATCAGCGTAGTCGCGGCAATTGTGGATCCTCAAAAAAGGCCAACGCGCTGAAGAGCGTCACGAAGCGCAAGCTGGCCGAGAAGATCGTGATGAAGGCAGGGATTGTGGGACTCAGGAGGACGCTCCTTTGTTGAAGGGTTGTGTGGGCTATACAAAGTTTTCCATCGGTTTTCAATACCTCTGGTTTGTGTAGGCTGTATGCAATACGTTCGAATTTTTTGGTTACGGGGTAAAAACGTGTTTTTGTGAGTGTATATAGGGTTCATGCTGTTGGATCTTTGTGGGGTCAGGACGTGGTATGCAGGCCTGAGGATTTGAGCTTACGGAGTGGGCGCCGAGACAACCAGCACCACGACGATAGCATGAGGACTGCGACTCTCACTGCGACGACGACTCTAACGATGACGACGCTGCCGACGAGTTGATGATGACAACGACTCCTTGCTCTATAGTTCTGCTGCTTCTTGCTGCTGCTGCTGCTGCTGCTGCTGCTGCTGAGTGCTGGCTGCTGGCGGCTGCGGCTGCGGCTGCGGCTGCGGCTGCGGCTGCGGCTGCTGCTGCTGCTGCTGCTGCTGCTGCTGCTGCTGCTGCTGTGGCGTGCTGGCTGCTGGCGGCGGCGGCGGCGGCGGCGGCGGCGGCGGCTGCTGCTGCTGCTGCTGCTGCTGCTACTCCTGCTGCTGCTGCTGCTGCGGCTGCTGAGTGCTGGCTGCTGCGGCTGCTGCTGCTGCTGCTGCTGCTGCTGCTGCTGTTGCTTCTTGCTACTGCTACTGCCACAACTATTTCCGTGAGGCCATGAAGCACACCGGGCGCAGGTTCTCCAATCACTTCGACAAGAAGCAGGCCTGGTTGTGGAGACTGCCACACGAATTGCTTGGGTATGGTATGTGCAGCAGAAATCATAAGTGTTTGAGGGATCCCCAAGATAGGGGCCAGATTTGTGATCTGAAGGGAGGTCATCGATTTTTGGGTGTCCTCAACCCTGACTTCTACAAGCCCAAACCCTATTAACCTATTCCTCATAGCCCTAGAACCGTAAACCCTGTCCAAAATTTCAGACTGTGTTTCCTGGGGCCGAAGCTGCAAATCCTTTATCCCCAGACCCGGCAAACAATTGAGAAGTAGACCCGGTATGCTACCCTAGGCTACTATTTTATTGAGTAGTCTTGAGGAAGGGGGAAAATAGATCCTCCCGGAGTTACCTGCCCTAAAACATAAACCTGAATCCTTACACACCCTAACCCCCGCAATGCTGGCAATTTCGTGTGCATATTGGGAGCCTAGAAGCCTAAACCATCTAGCGCCTTAACACCCTTAACTCCTAAGACCCTGAAAGTCTAAAGCCCTAAAATCTTGAACCCTAAAAGGATCGAGCACTGCCGGCAAATCCTGCGGATGCCGGCCGTGATATGCTGACCAAGGCTGCGAGAGTATCATCAAGGTTATTTTGGGTTTAGGGTTTAGGGCTATGTTTGGGCATGGGGTTTAGGATTCAGGGCTTCACATTTGGGGTTTACGATTTAGGGTTCAGTGTTGAGAGTTTGGGTCTCAGCCTGGGATTTAGGATACTAATGGAGAATCAAATTGAAAAGAACATTGAACATGAAATGGAAGCTGGCATTCCTTTTGAATGTTGGTGGAGAATCAATACAGCTTCCTGCCTTATGAATGGATTCTGGGAGCTGAATAAGCCCTTTAAACCTAAACCCTAAATTTGTTAGTGCCTGGGGCCTAGACTCAAGCAATTTAGGACTCAAAGCACTTGACAAGTTTTCGAGCTAGTTGAAGTTGCAATGTGATAGACTTGGAGAGAAAAACTTGGTGATCATTCAGGCTCCTATGCTACCAGCCATCGATCCTGGTACCCAAGACTCGGAACACGGTAGGGTTTAGGGTTCAGGGCTTAGGGCGGTTGAGGAAATCTAGCCCAACAGATCGCCAACGTGCAAAATTTCCTCCATCCACAGCCGCAGGAATCTCACAATTAATCAAAGACTGTTTGATGGTTCTAGTTCCCCTTAAGTAGATAGAATATGGCCTTGGGTATATTGTAATAACATCCGGATATACCCCATATTCTATCTAAGGGGGACTCTACCGATAGCAGTCGTCATTGTAGTATAGTAACAACTGGAGTCACAAGTGATGGGCATAGTGCCCTCAATGATGCGGGCTTGTAGACGCTGACAGAAACTTCAGACTGCATTGCCAGCGCGTGAGCCGCTCGCAAGGATTTG
>CAJNIZ010009671.1:0-12902 GCA_905231905.1 Symbiodinium pilosum
AGCCCCTAGAAAACCTAGTATAATTATGAGTCTGGGCAGCATCCTTTATTCGGGAAGCGGGATATACCCTTCTTCATTGGGTATTTCAGGAAACTTGCGGCTTTTCCACTGTTGTTTTGCAGCCTCTATAGTGTCTTTACTTGTAGATACAAAGTTCCAGAAAATATGTCGCTGTTCCGGAAAAGCTTCCCCGCCCAACATAATACAATGGGATCCGGCTTTCAATTTAAATGTACAATTAGCACCTTCTTTAGCTACCATGAGGTGTCCCTTCGTAATAACATCATCACAGGCTTCTACCTCCCCTTCCAATACGCATAGTGCCAGTTCGCCATGTACTTTACCATCGGGGCTAAGATGCGCATCTTCAGAATTGTGAAGTTCTACTAAAAACAGGTCTGAATACACCGGTACAGGTGATTTTTTGCCGTATGCTTCTCCTGCAATAAGTTTAAAATCTACTCCTTCTTCATTCCAGGTGGTTAATTCTTCTGCCGTAACGTGATGAAAAGAGGGCTCTGTATTTTCTTGTTCTTTTGGGAGAGCCACCCAAATTTGAAGGCCGTGCATAATCTGAGTTTCCTGATCCAGCTTATCCGGTGAGCGTTCAGAGTGTACTACACCGCTACCGGCTGTCATCCAATTTACGGCACCAGGGCTTATGGTTTGCTTGCTTCCCAAACTATCACGGTGTACAATGCTTCCACTAAACAGATAGGTAAGCGTGGATAACCCTATATGAGGATGCGGTCCAATGTCCACCCTATCACCCGCCCCCAGTTCTTTAGGACCCATATGATCTAAAAAAATAAAGGGGCCTACCATTCTTTTTTTTCTAAAGGGAAGTAAACGTCCCACTAAAAAATCTCCGATATCGCGGCTCCTTTCTTCAATGATCAATCCTATTTTAGACATCTTAATCCAGTTTAGTTTTTTCTTTCAAGTCCTTTTCTCTTTCATCCTGCTCAGCTTCCTCCAGCTCCTGCTGATGTAAAATATAATTAGCACTCCATTTAGCGTGTTTGGAAGGTGCTATTTTATGAAAGTACTTCCGTGCAAAAACTTGTGTAAACTCAGCACCAAAGAAAAGGATGAGGCAAGTGTAATTTACCCACATAATTACCAGAATAACCGTACCTGCAGCACCAAAACCCGAAGTAGGATCTGCCACCCCGAAGTACAAACCCAATAAAGTTTTTCCAATGCTAAACAAAATGGCGGTTACCAACGCGCCCACCCATACGGAACGCCACCCTACTTCTACATCGGGTAAAACTTTAAACATTACGGCAAAAAGACAGGTAACTACGCCAAGAGCAATAACGAAATTAAGTAGCTGAACGGCATAAAGCAGGTATTCACCAAAATTATTTTCTACCCAATTGGATATTACTGATATGGCTGCTGATAAAACCAGGGTTATAAGTAAGAGAAAGGCTATTACCAGAATAAGTCCTAAAGAATACGCTCTGTCATAAACAAATTTCTTCAGGTTATTATTCGGTGCTGCTACTACATCCCAAATGTTATTTAGTGATTTTTGCAGTTGAAAGAATAAGGTGGTAGCTCCGAAAATGAGTGTGGACACACCTATTATTTTCATAAGTATGCTGGAATGATCCAGGGCCGCACCTTTAATGAGCGATTCTACACCTTCGGCAGCGTGAGACCCCATAATAGCTCCTATTTGTTGGCTTAATTCTCCACGCACGGCTTCCTGACCAAAAAAAATACCCGCTACCCAGATAACAATGATAAGCAAGCCGGGAATGGAGAAGATAGCGTAGTATGAGATAACTGCACTTTCACGAAACGGATCTGATCCCACCCAACCTTTTGCCGTGGTTTTCAAAACCTGCCAGATACTTTTAAAATTAACGCGCATAGAATTTATAAAAGAAAATATAAAATCTTGAAGGCCAAAATTGTTCGTTAAAGTAGTTGTAATATAAAAAGAAAGCGACAAGATACTTGATCTTGCCGCTCCTGTTAATCCGCGTTGGGTAAGTTAAGGTTGGGTAAGCCAATACACGCGGATCACGATTAATTAGTTAATATACACCACGCTGCACCCTTACTAAGGGTTGGGTAGTGATATGGCTTTTGTTTTGCCTTGATGAATAACAAAGTACGTATTCTGAAAAAAGGTCCATAGAGTTCAAGAAATAATCTGATTGCCAATTATGTAATGAACAAAAAAGCCCCCGTGCATTTACACGAGGGCTTATCTTTTACAGAGATGTATCCAGAAGTAAGTCTATTCCTCTGTAGCAGGAGGCATGGTTGAGGCATCGGTTCCTCCCTCCGCATTTATATCGCCTTCGATGAGTTCTTCTTCAGCAGCAGCAGGAACTTTGGCTACCGAGGCAATCTCATCATTTTTCTTCAGATTAATAATACGCACTCCTTGTGTGGCACGGCCCATCACCCTAATATCATCCATACCGGTGCGGATCATCACTCCGCTTTTGTTGATCACCATCAGGTCATCATCATTTGTTACAGCCTTAATGGCTACAAGATTTCCGGTTTTTTCAGTTACGGATAACGTTTTAACACCTTTACCACCACGATTGGTAATTCGATAATCTTCCAAATGCGTACGTTTTCCGTAACCCTTTTCAGAAATCACCAGGATGCTCACACTTTCATCTTCCGGATCAGGAATAGTGACCATGCCTATAACTTCGTCCTCCTTGTTTTCAAGGGTTACACCACGTACTCCACTGGCATTTCTACCCATGGAACGTACACCAGATTCATTAAAACGAATAGCTTTACCACTGCGCTTGGCCATAAGTATTTCATCTTTACCAGTGGTAAGCTTAGCTTCAAGTAAAGTATCGCCTTCACGCACAGTAATAGCATTAATACCATTTACACGTGGACGGGAATAGGCTTCCAGCGAAGTTTTCTTGATCACACCTTTTTTGGTTACCATCATAATGAAGTGATCATTCACATAATCTTCATTCTTCAGGTCTTTGGTATTGATAAAGGCCTTCACTTTGTCTTCCAGAGGAATATTAATAAGGTTTTGAATAGCACGTCCCTTGCTGGATTTAGTACCTTCAGGAATCTCAAATACACGTAACCAGTAGCATCGGCCCCACTCTGTAAAGAAGAGCATATAATTATGGTTGGTGGCTACAAATATGTGTTCCACAAAGTCTTCATCACGGGTTTGAACCCCTCGATGCCCGACTCCACCACGGTTTTGCTTTTTGTACTCCGTAAGTGCAGTACGCTTGATGTAGCCGGCATGAGAAATGGTGATTACCACTTCTTCATCCGGAATCATGTCTTCAATACTTACATCACCACCAGCATACTCAATATCTGTTCTGCGCTCATCACCATACTTTTCTTTAATCTCCTGAAGCTCTTCCTTAATAATGCTCATCCGGAGATCTTCTTCGTTAAGGATACGCTTGTAGTATGCGATCTTTTCCATTAACTCATTGTACTCCTCCTTGATCTTATCACGCTCCAGACCAGTTAATTTCTGTAAACGCAGATCCAGGATGGCCCGGGCCTGTAATTCAGAAAGATCATAATTACTCATTAAGCCATTACGGGCTTCTTCCGGGGTTTGAGACCCACGGATCAATGAAATGATCTCATCGAGGTGATCCAGAGCAATTAATAAACCTTCCAGAATATGAGCACGCTCTTCAGCTTTTCTAAGTTCGTACTGCGTTCTTCGCACCACCACATCATGACGGTGGTCTACAAAGTGTACAATAAGATCTTTCAGGTTAAGCTGCTCCGGCCTGCCTTTAACAAGAGCAATGTTGTTTACTGAAAATGAGGACTGTAAAGCAGTGTACTTGTACAGTTTATTTAAAACCACGTTGGGTACAGCGTCACGCTTTAAATAGTACACAATACGCATCCCCTTACGGTCAGATTCATCTTTGATATCTGATATTCCCTCAATCTTTTTATCATTGATCAGGTCGGCCGTCTTCTTGATCATATCGGCCTTATTTACCTGAAAAGGTATTTCGGTTACGATAATACATTCACGACCCTTAACCTCTTCGATGTTAGCTTTACCGCGAAGTACAATGCGGCCCCGGCCGGTTTCAAAAGCCTCCTTTACTCCTTCATATCCGTAAATGATACCTCCGGTTGGAAAATCAGGTGCCTTAATGTGCTGTTCCATCAGCTCAGCAACCGTTATTTCACGGTTATCAATATAAGCTGTTATAGCGTCAATAGATTCGGTTAAGTTATGTGGCGGCATATTGGTAGCCATCCCAACTGCAATACCAGATGCTCCATTTACCATCAGGTTGGGAACACGGGTAGGTAAAACAGTGGGTTCCTGTAAAGAATCATCAAAGTTCAACTGGAGATCAACGGTTTCCTTATCAATATCCGAAAGCATTTCTTCAGATATTTTTTGTAAGCGCGCCTCCGTATAACGCATGGCGGCAGGCGGATCTCCATCTACAGATCCAAAGTTACCCTGCCCGTCTACCATCATATAACGTAAACTCCACGGCTGAGCCATCCGTACCATGGTATCGTATACGGAAGAATCTCCGTGTGGATGGAACTTACCCAGTACCTCCCCTACAATACGTGCTGATTTTTTATACGAGCGATTGGAAAGTACACCTAACTCATACATTCCGTAAAGCACCCTTCGATGCACGGGTTTCATACCGTCACGTACGTCAGGTAAGGCCCTTGAAACGATCACCGACATGGAATAGTCGATGTACGAGGACTTCATTTCCTCCTCAATATTAATGGGAATTATTCTTTCTCCTTCGGCCATTGTGTCAGTTCTTTAAGCCAATATTAGTCTTCTGTTAACAAAAAGCTCAAATATAAGGTATCAAAAGTGCTAAAAGCCCCCGCCACACCGTTAATTACTCACAATTTAAGCACTACCCTGTTAATAATTATAAAGCCTTCACGACTTGCCAGTATTACTCATAAATCTAACTTTGGATGAAAACTGTGTTGGCACAGTATTCGTACATTGTTGTACTCATTATTTTATTCAAGCTAAATAAATGGACGAAAATTTTTCACCACGCGTAAAGGACGTGATCAGCTACAGCAAAGAGGAGGCTCTGCGTTTAGGTCATGATTACATTGGTACAGAGCATTTAATGCTCGGATTGATCCGCGAAGGTGAAGGTAGCGCCATCCAAATTTTAGAAGACCTTGGTGTAAATATCCAGGGCTTTCGCAGAAAAATAGAAGCGATAAGCGCACCTAATATCTCAGGACAACTTAGTACCAAAAAGAATCTGCCTCTAACACGACAGGCCGAAAAAGCTCTGAAAACCACATTTTTAGAAGCTAAACTCTTTCAAAGCAGCCAGATTCGTACTTCACATCTGCTCTTGTGCATTCTTCGTAATGATGATGACCCTGTTTCCAGAGTTCTTCGTCAGTACGAGGTAGACTATGACAATGTCAAGAATGAATATCAGGCACACTATACTGATGAACCACGTGACAAACCTCGCAGCGAAATGTCATACGGTGAGGATGATGAAGACTTTGAACGCAAAGATCCCGGGTATTCCGGTTCTTCTTCCGGAAAAGGGAAACCAGATGCCAAGAGTAAAACTCCGGTACTCGATAATTTTGGTCGTGACCTTACTAAACTGGCCGAAGACAATAAACTGGATCCTGTAGTAGGCCGTGAAAAAGAAATTGAACGTGTCTCTCAGATACTGAGCCGCAGAAAAAAGAATAACCCCCTGCTTATTGGTGAACCCGGAGTAGGTAAATCTGCTATTGCGGAAGGTTTGGCTTTGCGTATTGTAAAACGAAAGGTTTCTCGGGTACTCTTTAACAAAAGAGTGGTAACCTTAGATTTAGCTTCATTGGTTGCGGGTACAAAATACCGTGGCCAGTTTGAAGAGCGTATGAAAGCTCTGATGAACGAACTGGAAAAAAATGAAGATATCATTCTTTTTATTGATGAATTACACACCATTGTAGGTGCAGGTGGAGCCACCGGCTCTTTAGATGCCAGCAATATGTTTAAGCCAGCATTGGCAAGAGGCGAAATTCAATGTATTGGAGCCACTACCCTTGATGAATATCGCCAGTATATTGAGAAAGACGGAGCACTCGAAAGGCGCTTCCAAAAAGTAATGGTTGACCCTACTACTGTAGAAGAAACCTTGCAAATATTACACAACATCAAAGGGCGTTACGAAGATCACCATAATGTAAATTATACAGACGAGGCCATTAAAGCTTGTGTGAGTCTTACAGCACGTTATGTAACTGACCGCCATCTGCCTGACAAGGCTATCGATGCTTTGGATGAAGCAGGCTCCCGTGTTCATATTACCAGTATTAATGTTCCGGATAATGTAATGGAGCTGGAGAAAAAACTGGATGAGATCCGTGATCAGAAAATTCAGGTGGTTAAAAAGCAGCGCTATGAAGAAGCGGCTCGCCTTAGAGATGATGAAAAACGGGTTGAAAGCCAGTTACAGGAAGCTCAGACAGCCTGGGAAGAAGAGGTTAAGAAAAACCGGGAAACGGTAAGTGATGATAATGTAGCAGAGGTAGTAGCCATGATGACCGGTATACCGGTGCAGCGCGTAGCCCAGCATGAAAGTAAGCGTCTTAGCGGTATGGCTGATGATATTAAAGGAAAGATCATAGGTCAGGATGACGCGGTGGCCAAAATAGTTAAGGCTATTCAGCGTAACCGGGCTGGTCTTAAAGATCCCAATAAACCTATTGGTTCCTTTATATTCCTGGGGCCTACCGGGGTGGGTAAAACCCAGCTGGCCAAGGAGCTGACCCGTGCCATTTTTGATACAGAGGATAACCTGATACGTATTGATATGAGCGAGTACATGGAGAAATTTGCCGTTTCCCGCCTGGTAGGAGCTCCTCCGGGATACGTAGGTTATGAAGAAGGCGGACAGCTTACCGAAAAAGTTCGCAGAAAACCTTATTCCGTAGTATTGCTTGATGAGATCGAAAAGGCACATCCCGATGTGTTCAACCTCCTCTTACAGGCTCTTGATGATGGTCATATGACCGATAGCCTTGGGCGAAAGGTAGATTTTAAGAATACCATCATTATCATGACTTCCAATATCGGTACCCGTCAACTTAAAGATTTTGGTGCAGGTGTAGGTTTTGGAACGGCTGCCCGTAAAACCGGTAACGATGTAGCTAAGGGAGTTATTGAGAACGCCTTGAAACGAGCCTTTGCCCCTGAGTTTCTTAACCGTATTGATGATGTAGTATTGTTCAATAGCCTTTCCAAAGAAGATATCTTTAAGATCATTGATATTGAACTGCAAAAACTGTATAGCAGAATTGATGAACTGGGCTATAAAGTGAAGATGAGTACCAAAGCCAAGAATTACATTGCGGACAAAGGTTTTGATGATAAGTTTGGGGCTCGTCCCCTGGCCCGTGCCATTCAGAAATATGTAGAGGATCCTTTGGCGGAGCAGATCATAAATTCGGAAATTGAAGAAGGAGATAGTATCACTATTGACTTTGATGAAAAGAAGGAAGAGATCACTGTTAAGGTGAAGAAGTCTGAAAAAGCAAAGGAAAAATAATCCTTAAAGTTTCTTAAATTATAAAAGAGCCTCTGTAAATCAGAGGCTCTTTTCATTTTAGCCAATAAGCTCCACGTAAATTTTATGGTCGAGGCTCTTTTCCCCACAAATACTATTTTAGCTTTTGCTCAAAAAATAATCCTTTGCAAAACCGCACCTTAAAACTATTGTCCGGCCCTCTTGCTTTTGCGCTATGTCTGTTTATAGGTGATGGCACTGATGTACAGGTACGTATGATGGGTGTGGTCATTTGGATGTTACTATGGTGGGTCACTTCAGCGCTTCCGGTTGGTGTAACAGCTCTGCTGCCCATAGTGCTGTTCCCTATGCTCAACATAATGGATCTTAAATCTACCACGGCCAATTATGCCAACCCGGTGATTTACCTGTTTTTAGGAGGCTTTATTTTGGGTTTAGCCATTGAAAAGTGGAATCTTCATAAAAGAATAGCTCTGAACATAATGCGCTTAAGTGGTGATAAGCCTACCCGGATCATTTTGGGAAGTATGCTGGCCACGGCCCTGTTATCTATGTGGATCAGCAATACCGCCACTACTGTAATGATGCTTCCTATCGGAATTTCTGTAGTAAAATTACTGGACAAGCAATTTGACACGCCCGGAGGCGGACAAAATTTTGCACTTACGATAATGCTGGGTATTGCCTATGCGGCTAATATTGGTGGAATTTCAACGCTTATAGGCACCCCTCCTAACCTGGTATTGGCCAGTATGGTGTCAGAAAGTGACATGACTCCTCTTTCATTTGCGCAATGGATGTTTTTTGCCCTCCCTCTGGCTGTTATTCTTTTCACCATAGTATACTGGATAAACAGTCACCTCATATTTCCGGTACGCATTAAAAGGCTATCAGGCATTAAGGAATTAATTAAAAATGAACTCCTGCAATTAGGGAAAATACAAACCGGAGAAAAGAGAGTTTTATTTATTATGATTGGGGCAGCGCTATTATGGATATTCAGAGGTCAGTTAAGCAAGCTATCTGCCCTTGAGAATCTTTCTGATCCGGCAATTGCCATTTTTGCGTCCATAGCCCTTTTTGCATGGCCTTCAGGTGAAAAGAAGAAACCATTATTGGTTTGGAAAGACACTCAAAAGCTTCCCTGGGGTATTTTATTATTATTTGGAGGTGGTATATCCTTAGCCAAAGGCCTGGAGGTCACCCAAATTGTAGACTTGGTGGGTACGTGGATCAGTGACAGCCCGGTTCAATCAGCGATCTTCATTATATTGATGGTATGTGCCTTTTCTGTATTTCTCACAGAGGTTATGAGTAATGTGGCACTTGTTTCCGTTTTTATTCCGGTTTCATTTGTAATTGCCAGCAACCTGGGCTTATCCGAATTGCAGCTTGCCCTCCCTCTCACTATTGGCGCCAGTTGTGCATTTATGTTCCCGATCTCAACTCCGCCAAACGCCATAGTGTTTAGCAGTGGATATATTAAAATGAATCAAATGGCCAGAAGTGGGATACTTCTCAATTTGATTTGCATTGTAGTAATATCACTTTATTGCTATTGGTTTCAGGAATTTTTCTTTAGTGCATAAAAAAAGCCTCTTTCAAAAAAAGAGGCTTTAACAAAATATATATGAGATCTTTTATCTCTTAATGATCTTCTCAAGGGCAATGCGATTTTCTCCATTGCGCAATTCAACAAGATAAATTCCCGCAGGGAGATCTGTAAAGTCAATTTTAGCTGAGGGCCCTATAGGAGCCAATCTAACTTCATTACCTACTATATCCAATACCCGAACCTCAGAAGCCTTGGTATTATTGCTGATGTGTAAAACATCATTAACCGGGTTAGGGAAGACTTTTACCTTAATGGGAGCTTTCTGCTCGTTCAGACTAATGAAATTATCTGTACGCCATGTAAAGCTTACGGTATCTTCAACACCTGGTGTGCTCTGATCCCAAACCCGTATCCTTACTTTCAATTCCAAATCACCGGTAGCTGAAAAACATTGCAATTTGAAATTACCGTATTCAGAGGTTCCGCTTACCGGATCCATGGTGAAAGTGTTGTTGGTGAAAAAATTATAGCAAGCCACATTGTCGCAAAGGCCATAATCTACCGAAGCTCCGGAACTCTGGGTAATGGTATCAGCTGAAAGAAGTCGCCATGAAAAGGAAACAGGGGTTCCACTGGCATCCTTCTGGAGCTCGATCTTACTCGATATTTGGCCACTTGCTAGTCCAGCCTCATCAATATCAGGACCTGAACGATAGTAGAAATTTTGCGCTGAAAGCCCGTAGAAACAAGCTGTAGCTAAGAGTGAAAGTATGATTTTTTTCATTTGCACTTATGTTTTGACTCGTAAAAATAAGAATAATATTCTTATTGACCGGGATGTGAAGTTTCATCACTTACCCTCTTTCAATCTAAAATCACCATACAAAACCTGCTTTCTGTTGAGCAATCAGATTTTTTTTGAAAAATGTTAGTGTATTTGGTACACATTCTTAAATTTACTGAGGTAATCACAACATAATTAATTCTATGAAAAACATTTACTGTATTATTTTATCAGCGCTAACGTTGAGTTCATTCTCAGCATTTGCGCAAAGTGACACTATAAGTATTGACTTTGGTGATCAAGCTTCTGGTAACGTAACCCCTTCTCCCTGGAATAATCTGACCGATGCACGCAAAGGGTCATTATCTGGTCTTATGGATTCAAAAGGCAATGCAACCAGTGTGGCAATAGCTGTAACCGATTCTTTTAACGGAATAAATACAGCTGGTGTAACCAGCAATACCAATCTGCCTGCCAATGCTACTAAGGATAGTTTTTTTGGAAGTATGCAGCCCGCTGTATTAGGTAATGAAGTAACCGGAGGTTTCACCTTTACCGGTTTGGATGTGAACGTAACCTACAACTTTGGTATATATGCTTCACGCGGAACTCCTTCGGATAACCGTGAGGCAAAATATATTGTGGAAGGTGCTGCTAAAGACAGTACCACCCTTGATCCGGTAGGCAGCAACCCCAGTATGGTTTGGGTTAATAGCATTAAGCCTAAAGCAGATGGAAGTATTGTGGTAACGGCCACAGCGGGTCCTAATAACAGTAATTCTTCCGGATATTACTATTTAGGCGCTATACAAATGACTTATACTCCGGTGCCCGGTGCTACCGATACCATTGACATTGATCTTGGCGATGCCGGTAACACTACTGCCGCCCCATATAACAACATCACTGATTTTGATGGCGGCTCTGTATCTAACCTGAGTACAACCCAGGGTTTGGTGTCTAATATTTCTATTGCTGTAACTGATACCTTTAATGGTATTAATACAGCAGGTGTAACTACAAACCCCAGCCTGCCTGCCAGCGCTACCGGTGATAGTTTTTTTGGCAGTATGCAACCGGGTGTGGGCGGAAATGAAACCACCGGAGGTTTTACAGTTTCAGGACTTGACCCTGCTAAGGCCTACCACTTTGGCTTTTACGGTTCGCGGGTAGCTTCGGATAATCGTGAAACCAAATATATTGCTGAAGGTATGAATAGTGACAGCACAGCCTTGAATGTAGCTGTTTCAAATCCCGGGCCTTCTATGGTGTGGGTTTATAACATCATGCCTAAGGCAGATGGAACTATACAGCTTACGGCCACGGCAGGCCCTAATAATAGTAATTCTACAGGGTATTATTACTTAGGAATGATCCGAATGGCGTTTAACGGTACCATTGGCATAGAAGAAACTTCTCAGCTGGATTTGAGCATTTTCCCAAACCCGGCCCGTACTGAGTTTAACCTGAATACCGGAGATGGTTCCCTGATGCGCACTATTGATATAACTAATATCAATGGCGGGCTTGTACAGCGTCTAAGTGTGAATGATCCATCGGCCAAGGTAAATGTTTCGGACCTTGCTTCGGGTCTTTATTGGGTTCGTGTGCAAACGGATAAAGGCACTGCTGTTTCCAAAATCATTATTGAATAAACTGGAAGGTTAAGTTTACTACATTAAAAACCCGCTTATCCAAAAAGGATAAGCGGGTTTCTTTTTTTTACATAAGGGGTTATGATCTCACCCAATGTGTTTTTTCCGAAATGCCAGTAAGCCTTTTTCCGGCCGGGTTTGGGATGGCCGGTTTTCCTATATAAAATAATCCCAGTGAAAGATCACCTTCACTCAGACCGAAAAAGTCGCGCATAGCATCTGTAAAGGCTAATGCACCGGTGCTCCAGTAAGCTCCCAAACCTAAGGTATGTGCCATTAGCCACATATTTTGAACAGCCATGGCTACAGCACACACCTCTTCTATTTCCGGTACCTTGGGGTTTTCACCCCGCTTAAGGCCAATACCAATTACATGAGAGCAGCTCAGTGGTCTGTTTCGCAGTCTATCAAAACGCGTAACATTAAATTCCGGGGATTTGGTATCCGGTTGATCCTGGGAGGCCAGAAAATCACCTAATACGGCCAGGCCATCTTCCGTAAAAACGGTAAAACGCCATGGCTCTGTATAGCCATGTGTAGGTGCCCAGTTTGCCGCTTCCAATACCTGTCGGATCAACTCATCGTTAACCTTTTCACCGGTAAATTGATTGGGCTTAATAGTTCGCCTGTTGCTCAGTATTTCCTGTAGATGTCTGATTTGTTCATTCATGTATAAGTTCTTTAATCCGTTCCGTTATTTCTTTAGTGTCCATACCAGCAGCCTGAATTACCAGTGTGGATTTTTCGTAATATATATTTCGTTCAAAAAGATGTTTACCGATGTATTCTTGCAGATTGGCTCCGCCCAGGTGCGCCAATAGTGGCCTTTCGGCCTGGTTACCTTCCAGACGGTTATACAGGTCTTTAACACTATATTTAAGATACACACTAAGGCTGGATTTGTTAATGAGATCAATATTGTCATAATAACAAGGTGTACCACCCCCGGTGCTTAAAACAAAGTTGTCTTTCCCTAAAAGCGTTTCCAGCTTTTCACGCTCCAGCTTTCTGAAGTAAAGTTCACCTTTGTTAAAAATAGTTTCGGTAATGGTATACCCGGTGTCTTTCTCAATCTCAGTATCGAGATCAAAAAAGTCAAACCCCATTTCAATTGCTAAACGTTGTCCCACGGTGGTCTTACCAGCCCCCATATAACCAACAAGTGATATCTTCATCCCGCCAAATTAAGGCGTATTTAACAATTACAAAACTGACTTCTAGCAATTTGTGATTCTTTTCAAAAAAAATCTATCAATAGGCTTGTAATTGCTTTTTAAATGCCCTTATATTTGCACCCGCTTTTGAAAAAAGCAGATTCCTTAGCTCAGCTGGCAGAGCATCTCCCTTTTAAGGAGAGG
>CAJNIZ010009672.1:165-10428 GCA_905231905.1 Symbiodinium pilosum
AACGTAGACAAGCGGGGTTATTATACAACCCCACATGAGGATCATGGAGAAAGCCAGGCAGCTGAACGGGACCGCTGGTAGGGCCCCCAACCAGAAGCTGACGCCAATGCCCCAAAACCTCAAGGGATCTACAGTCCCCCTTAAGTAGATATACAGGGTTTAGGGTTCAGGGTTCGTAGTCCCCCTTAAGTAGATAGAATATGGGGTATATGGGGATCTCATGATAATATACCCTATATTCTATCTACCCAAGGGAGACTATAGACTCTAATTTGGGCTTTCATGTCAGGTTGTTGAGGTGTGGGATCCAGACTTTGCGGTAGAGGGTCTAAGGGTTGAGGATCCTGACGCGTAGGATTTTCGGATTTAGGGTGCAACTGTTCCCAAAGGGTCCTAAGTACCCATATGGGGAATACTTACCCAAACCATAAGGGAAATTACTATTACAGAAACCATACCTTGTACCATATGGGTACTTTGGACCCTTTGGGGTTGTAAATCTTACCGTCTTCGGGCTCCGGGTTCACACGTACGTTGAGAACCGTTTCACGATGTGAGCTTATGGAAAGGCAATCCCGGGAGGGTTTTGCCACTTGCATGGCCGAAGCAGCGCAAGAAACTTTAGAGTGTAGGGATTAGGATTCTAAGGTTATGTGGCAGGCAATAAGGTAGAACGCTGAATAGTTGCAGTAGAATGAGGTCCGAGCAAGACCTACATGAGGATTCCATGTGAATAACATTGGTACGTAACTGTTCAGCTTCTACACCAAACGAGCCATGCTAAGCTATTAACAGCGCTTGGCTCACTCCTAGCCCTATACCCTAAACCCTGAATCTGAATTAGGTAGACAGAGTATCTTGTTTCTGCAGCCCCAGCGTGCTGGACCCTCTGAACCATGCAGCTCTTCTTCTATGAGCTAGAGCCACAATTTTCCTACAGAAGTTAAGGAGGACATGGGTTCCTTCTTAGGGGTTATAATATGGACTATGCTAAACTACAAGAGGGACCCCTATGTCCAGTGTTAGGCTTCCCTTCATAAGGCTAAGATTCATAGTAGCTCATATTGGTGGTTGTCAAAATTATGCTCCCTTTTTGGGACCCTATTATAATATGGCACCTAATATTGAGCGTACCCAAAAAGGGATCATAATTTTGACAACCACCCATATAATTTGTCAAAGAATATCTATCCCCTATACATAATTCCTATATACCCCTCATAACTAGAGGGGCAGGGGTGCTCTAGCCCTCTTCTTATGTGGCCCTGCCTCGGCTTTAAGCTGTAATCCTGCTAGTCCCATAATAACCATGTTCTTCTGCCAAATTCCTGGAGAGCTATACTAGAAAAAAAGAAATCATTACCTAAACCATAAACAATAGAACCTAAAGCGCTATAACCCTGAAGGCCCTAAACCCGAAAACCTTTAACCCCAACGGGAAGACTGTCACCCAAATGCTTTACACCTCAACAAAGCCAGTCGAGAGTCATGGCTAGCAGGGTAACGATGCCCTTCGGAATGAACCTAAGAGTGAGGCGGAAGCCAATACGTTGAGGGCGTAGGGTGTAGGCGTCAGGGCTTAAGGTTTACACGGTTTAAGCTCCCCAGTAACCCCATAAAAATGAGGGTACCCTTTTTCTAATATTCAGCTTTAAGAAGGAGACACCAAAATAAATGTAAAAAAGGAAAAAGACTACTACTGGTGTACTAAACTTAACCCTAAACCCTAAGCCCTCCCTAAAGCCTAAACCTTTAACTGAACCTTCCTTACAGGCTCTTAGGCCAGAAGGAGGTAGCATGTATAAACTGAGAGGCCCGTAGGGCTGTGAACCAGTGCTTGGGGCTAAGGTTTTGGGATTCAAGGTCTTGGAATTAGGGTTTAGGGTCTAGGGTTTAGGGTTTAAGGATGAAGGTGTAGGGTTTCAGGGAGTATAGGGTTTACGTAGGGTTAGAGTATTTTCACTTACAGAGTAGGGTATACAGAATCTGTCCCAATACTTCCTAGGGTTAAACCCTAAATCAAGAAACCGCAACCTGAAGCCTACATAAACCCTGAACCCTATACATCCCTATAGGCACTGATAACCCCCTGAACGGGACCCAATTGTACCCACGACCTCTTTAGCTACCCACTGTCATTCAGTGCAACCCTTTTCTATGTCCAAGGTCTCAGAAGCACCTGCCTCTGTTTTGTACCTAAACCCTAAATCAACCCCCGAACCCTCAACCCTATAAACCCCCAAAGCCAACATTGAAACCCAGATCTCTTCAATGAGCCGTAGTCGCTGTTGGACCCTTGTCGGGATTCATTGTGTGGGTCTAGGGTTGAGGGTTTACAGAACTTGGGAGCGCCTTTTGAGGGAGTCCAAGCAATGAAAGCAGCAACCGGAATGAATGGCGATGTAATGACACTTTAGGGTTTAGGTTGCTTGCTCCATACCACCTTCTCACCATTCTCATTGCCTTCCAGAAGAGGAGTTCCTAGTAACAGGACTCTTTCCTACTTGGAAATCAAGACCCTATGGGTTTAGGGTTCAGGGCTTAGGGCTCAATTAAGGCTTAGGGTACTAGAAGACTGTTGGTTCCAAACCGTGCACCTAAAGATTCTTAGCCATGAACCCTAGGCAGCCACTCATGAAAGAAGGGCATCGTGATTTACAGCGTGAAGGCCAGGCAACGGCAGCGTTGCGAGATACTCGCCTGTAGAGCCAATCCTTGGGTTTAGGGCTTAGGGTTTAGGGAGGATGTTTATCTGTTCTCATCATGGCCATAATGCAGTCAGTGCAATTGGAATAGCTGAGCGCGGACATTCATAGCCTCACTATCCGCATGACCTTGGTCGGAGCCCGTAAACCTCTCCCTTGGAACTACCTACGTACACCTTTGAAAGGCTCAAAACCTTTTACATCCCTATAAGCTTCCTTAACACTCCCTGTGACTGCTTATATAATATAATCATAACTACCCAGTAATCCGCTTACCCTGAACCCTCAATCCAAATCCCCAGCCCTAAAACCTAAACCCTGAACATCCCGAACCTCAAACCTTGAACCCTACACACCCTAAACTCTAACCCTAAATCCCCCCAACCTTGAACCACGCCGTGGCTCAAGCTAAAAAGCTTCTCAGATATGGAGATGCTCAGCACCTACGCGGTTCCATTTTAAGGCTTTAGGGTCTCAATTAGGGTTTGCGGTTTAGAGATTAGGGTTTATTTAGGGCCCTGTTACAGGGGCATATAGGGATAGATGGGGTTGTATAGGGATATGTAAGGTCTTTTGGGTTGAGACACTCCCCGGCTAAGGGTTGCAAGCGCCTTCTATAGAAATCTTGCGAAAGTCTACCTAGAAAGCAAGTGGCCCAACAACTAGGTTTAGGGTTGCGGGTTTGAAGGTTTGTGGACTACGTTTTCCCTTATTTCCTACCACGTTTTGTTGCAGTAGGCCCTTATCCCTGACCCTCTTTTACCAGATTGCTACCAGGGGGTTGGGTCCAAGGCCGGTAGGTACCAGGGTTTAGGGTTTAGGGAACCCTAGCGAGCCCAGGGGATGACTGAAGCACAAAAAGGGCGGTTTAAGGATTATTTTTTAGAGTTTAGGGTTTAGGGTTGGTTACTGGGGCGTATCGGGGATTACAAGGGCACCTAGCCCCCCTTGAACTACGCCCTCTTCTTCAACCATATTGGGACTATATAGGGTGCTACATGGAGATCTATATCGGGATCAAATAAGGTGTTATCTAAGTATTTCCCAATATAGCCCCTATGTATTCCCTAGTTTCCATTTCATTTTCTATTGTCTTTTCCATTTGGTTCTCGATTTTTGGGTATGACCCCAATATAACCCCAATATGCCCTAAACCCTATAAACCCTAAACCTCTCTTGCAAAAGGGCATAGATTTGCAGTCACTTCGAGGGTTGGAGAGATGCCATGCAGTGTCAAAAACCTTGCTGGTTGTCCGGGAAGGCATATAGTGACCTTAAGAGATAGAATATGGGGTTGAAGGTTTAGGTTTGCAGTCCCCCTTAAGTAGATAGAATATGGGGGTATATGTGATCTTATCAAAGTATACCCAAAGCCACATTCTATCATATTCCTTCTACTTGAAGGGGACTATAATCAGCTGGGAAGGCAAGTTGCGCATGAAATGGAGAGTGCGGGTTCTGGGGATATATGTAGGCTCGTAGAATCAGGCTTTAGGGATTAGGGTTTAGGGGGGCGCACCAGCATAAGATACTCTTGTCGATCAGAAAGTCCCAAACACTCAACAGTGTTAGGAACAAGATCCCTGTCATCCCCCTCAGGAAACTATTCAGGGGTAGCTCTGTAGGGTTATGCTTGAGCTTGGGGATTGGCAATTCAAGACTTAGGGTTTAGGGTTTAGGCTACATAGGGTTTAGGGTTTAGGGTATACATTCTTACAGGTACCTATCGGGCCACCTTTTCTTGTATGTTCAGACTTTCATGGGACTAAGGATCCAGGGTGCGGTCTGGGGTTCTAAGCATTTGGTCCAAGGGCTTTGGTTGTAGAGTATCATCTAGGGCTCAGGTTTGCGCGAATATGAAGAAACTTAGCAGGAGCAAAAGCACCCCTCCCTCCCCTAAACCCTAAACCCTAAACCAACCCCGCCAAAAGCCACGAAATGCCAATGATACCTGCTACGAATATGGGATTTCCCAAGACCCCTGGACTTACATCTGGTTAGCATGGAATGGGTTCAGAATAGAGTAGCCCCTACAAAAACCTCAATGAGATAGTGAACTCCATTTTCTTTTCCGTTCATCCATGTCTTATGGTAGCCCCTAGATATTCCCCAACGATATATACAAATTTCCATTTTATTTTCCATTCATCCGTTCTGGCTATCTGTAGGCCAAAAGAAAGCAAGTGTGATTAGACGTCAGCACCCGCTATCTGCACCTGCAAAGTATGTTGAACAGTGGACTTCTGGACTATCTTCATGGGTGTTGGGCCCTTGTGTTTTATCAGTTTTATCTAATTCTTAGACTCCAGGAACTGGAAAGTCTCCACAGCTTTAGCTTCTCAATGACAATGGCGTCCTTGAGCTAGGCTGTTCTCAGATCGAATGGAAGAAGTGACAACGTTTGATTTGCCACGCTGGCCGGCTGCATGCAAACTCCCAACAAGCACGGTAGCTTCAACAAATGGCTCTCCATTTTTACCGATACTTTATCTCCTGAAATGCCCACAGATGGACTTCTCAAAAAGGGGGCCTGAAGAGGCCCGCAGGACACCGAATAAAGGAGATTAGAAGGGTCCCCCTGGTGGATCATACGAGGACTATGTTAAGAAACTCATACAGGAGCTACTGTCTAAACTCCTAGTATCCGCCTTAATAACCCTTATAGTAGTCCCCTATATAGTCCCCCATATAACCCCCTTTAAAGAGTTTAGACTATGGTTCACATGACCCCTCCTGCGTCAGGAGCGTCGATAGAACCCAAGGCGCCATCCATAGCGGCACCTGAGCATTTCTTCAGAATGCCAGACCTAAACCCGAGAGCCTCAACCCTAAAGCTTGGGATTTGGTTGAAGGTTTGGGGATCCTCTCCGCGAACCATACCTTACTTGTGCAGACTCTTAGGGGATTTTGAACTTAAGCTTATGGGCCGTTGGTCAGTAAAGACTTGTTCACTAAGTATACTGCTTAGGGTTTGGGGGGAGGTTTATGGCTTAGGGCTTAAGATTTTTACCCCGCTTCCCTCAAGAACTATCATTTCCCTTACCACCACCCCCACTGTCAGCTTTTCTGCCTGCAAAGAGAGGAGGAGTGCCCAATCCTCTGCGCCTCAAAATTCACGCTACGCATTGAACCCAAAGGGCCCAAACGCATGAAAAGTGAATGAAACTCAGTCCCTACACCCAGAACCCAAAATCCTACCCCCCTAGGCTCCTGAACCTTCACCTGCACCGCCCTCCACCCTAAACCCTGGACCCTAAACCTTAAGTCTCAGATTACTTGTTCTCAAGCTTGGCGTGTGAGGAGCGAATCGGCAGAATGATCCCCTTCTGAGGAAACATGTGGGTTGTCCCAAAATTAGGGATCTTTTTGGGCTACCTAGAAGTATTTCTAGATCTATATTGGGCCCCCTTCTTATTTTGGGAAACCCCTATACGTACCCCTTCAACAGAATTTCCTTCGATCTCCAAAGGAATGAGCCGGAACTCTGAATCAACCCTTAAACCCAACACCCTAAATCCCAAACACGCTTCAGCACCAGCAAGTCAATCAATTAGCACAGGCCCCAGTTGCGAAGTCAACTTGATCGGCTCCCGCTTTAGTGGAGCAAAAGATTGCGACCTCCACAGAAAATTTACAAAGGTGTAGGTTTTAGGGGTTTCGGGCTGAGGAATTCCTGGTCCCTGGTCCTCACAAAAGAGGTAGAATATTGGCCCAGTACACATGAAACAGGCCAAGCACGGAATGACTCTACAGGTTGAGAGTTTAGGATTTGGCGCGTACCTGGACCCCCCACAAAGGTAAAACAATAGCCCAAAACCCTCAAACATAGCCCAAAAGGCCATTATTCTACATTTTTTGGGGGGGTTCAGGTAGGGGTTTTCGGATTGGCAAGGCAGGCTGTGCAGTTCAGAGCTAAAAGTTGGGGATCAAGAAACTAGGATGGGCTGTAGGGTTTAGGGCTAAGAACCTAGAATGGTCTGAACCCTAAACCCTAAAAATTAGCAGCGCATACTGGTACCATTCTGGACCCCAGCAACCCCCAAAAAAAACCTCCCACAAAAAAGTGCTTGGGATCGGGAGGTTTTGGTGATTAGAGCTTGAGGGCCTTTGCCAAACTAACATGAAGAGACAGGGGGTCGATGTCAGGTTAATATGAGACGGTTTGCGGGCCAAGAAATAGATTTGGCGTAGGCGAAACCCTAAACCCCCTAAGCCCAAAGACCCCTAAACGCTCTAAAACCCTTCTCTCAACTACTAACTACAGAATGGAACCCAAAAAAGCCCTTCATAAAAGACAGGCGTCTGCGTAGGGGTGCTTCTCAGGTTCCGTGCTTAACATGAATGATGTGAAATCCGTTGGGCACCAATTCAGCGGGTGTAGCTTCAGTAGATTAAGTACTAACTTGTGAGCAGGTCGTTCCTCTCCTGCTCCGAATGTACCGAATTCAGAGGCGAGGATTCAGTTTTAAAAAAGGATTCTGGAGTTGCCCTACACTACTACCTTGAGGGAAAGTCACTCTAAACCCCTCCCAGAAGCCCCCGCTGGGCCGCTGTTGGGGAATATAAACCAAGTTACCATCATTAGGAAGCCCTCTGATGTACTATGTGCCCACAGTATAGTAACTTGAACTAAGTTGCTTAACAGCAACCCCCATCCCTCAACCCCAGGCCCCTAAATAGTAGTTTCCACGTTCTTTCCCATTATCCCTTCTAGTATCCCTACATAATCTATTCCCTTATTCACAAAAAGCAAGCCCCAAACCCCAAACCCCAAACGCTAAACCCTAAACCCCAAACCCTAAACCCTAGGACTCCTTGAGCCAAGGAAGGCACATTGCAGGCATGGGGCCTCCGCACAACACCACAGGCGTTCGAAGTATTCAGGATCCCACAAGATCATCCTCAGCTCCCTCCCAGAACCCCAGGTTCGATAGCTTAAGGGCTTGGGGTTTAGGGGTTGGGGCTTAGGGTTCAGGGTTTGGGGATTGGGGTTTAGGGTTTAGGGAAGTCCTTCGCCCCAAGTTTGACTTGGTCTTCTTTGGGCACTGCCCCAACCCAGTGACAGTCTGTCGTCGAGGTTCATATCTTTACATGTTACGAATGTTAATCTGAGTGCTATCCAGCTCTTACAGAGGGGCTGCAGTATCCAAGATTCTTATCTTAAACCATCTTCCCAGGGTGAGAGAGTCTTGATGCTATGGTTTTCACAAGGCTCTAGGGCATGATAGAACCTTAAACTTAGGCTTCTGTTACGAAATCAAGGCTTCTCTCATCCGGCACGCGCTTGGATCAGCAAAGGTCTGATGTGTTTTCTTTGTTCTGCGAGTGTCAGCCTTCTAGGCGCAAGATGTAGAAACCTCTGAGAAGGTGCAGGGGATTGTAACCCACCCAGGTTTTTTGCAGAATCTTCCCTCAACCCTAAACCCTAAAGAATATTCTGGCAAAACTATCTGGATCACAGCTGGCAATAGAGATAGGGGTGAACTTGGCAGTTCATGGCTCGTCTGAAGAGGCACGCGGTTAGGGTTTAGGGTTTAGGCTTCTTCCGGTGATTCACACCGAAATCATGGATTCTTGTGCCTGCAAGTCAATAAGATCCGTACAGTTGACCCCGGAAATTAGGGGAACCCAAAGCTACTAAACCAACACCTGAGGCACGTCCATGAACTTGAAGTTACGGTTGCCCTAAACCCTAAACCTTAGACCCTAAACCCCTCAACCATGTGGCTCTTCTGCATCTTTAACCCTTGAACCTTGGGTCCTGCCCCCCACCCATTAACAGTCTATAATAGGGGTCATACCAAGGGCTCTATATAGTTATATTATACTTATTATCCAACTTTTCATGAGTGGTGGCAGTACCCAACTTGAACCCTACGAACCCACGAGCCGTAATTGAACCTTCTGGCCAGGGTAGTTAGGGTTTAGGGTTTGGGGTCTACAAACTATAAGTATAAGAAGCTAGCAGATATTCCCTAGTTTTTGGTGACTTTCTGATAAACCCCTACACCTTGGGCACTGCCCCCACCCCATAACAGTCTATATAGCGGGTCATATTAAAGGGCTATGTATAACTACATAAGTAGTATCGAACTGTTACAGAGTGAGGGCAGTACCCAATCTATGACTGTAACTACAAGAAACTATCGCGTCGAACCCTTAACCTTAAACCCTGGTTTCGATCTGCCTGTTTGCTTCTTACCAAGCTCCTGGCGCATCCGCAGCTAAGCTTTTGGGTCTAGGGTTCTGAAATCCGTTTCTATGCAGCCTTGTGCCGCCTCGAATGGTTGCAGCCTCTGGTTGAGCTATAGTCCCCCTTGAGTAGATAGAATATGGCTTTAGGTATATTATAACAAGATCCCCATATACCCCATATTCTATCTACTTAAGGGGAACTATACTTTGAAGGGCTCCTGGTGTGAGCCACTCTACTCTAACCCCCTTAAAAGCCCACAATAACCTTGTTGCAGCCCTTTGCATGTAGGTTCCCTCACCTCCTAGTAACCCCAGCGTCACCACAAAAGTAGAGGCTACGATAGGCAGACAGGTCCGGTCTTGTGTCAGAATGAATCTGCCATGCTGGAATCGTACGAGGCTACTTGGGTTTAATGCAGACCCATGACTCCCCTCCTTTTAAGGCCTCATTATCAAGATCCCTATCATAACCCCTGTTAACGGGAGAGGAATTAGGGGTCCGGGTTAGGGTTTAGGGTGACGAAAGGCCCCAGTATAATTCTTAGGCGGACCCTGAAGCAGGCCAAGAAGCATCCGATCCGACAACGTGACGATTTCCTGGAAGGCATGTGGAGTTGAAATTGAGAGCCCGGCTAAGAGCGACTGATAATTGGACCTTGACTTTTCTATGAAGCAGTACCTCATATCTCTATACATCTTTCCCTAGAAGCCCAGTTACCTATATATAGTGGGTTCCTGTCCTTAAGTCCCTATATAAATTTGTACTATCCATAACCCAAGGACTTACTATATGGGTACCTGGGCTTCTAGGGTTTATTGTCCGAGAACATTCTCTCCTCCAGGCCATGAATACGTCATCTCTCTTGCAGGACATTGGCCACCAACCCAGAGGGCGACGTATTCTTTTAAGGGATTACAATAGTACCCCCCCCCTCCCCCCAAAGGTACACCCCCAGGGTTTAAGGAGCTAATAAGGACTGTATAGGGCTGTGGGGTGTACTATTGTACCCAGAGGGTCCATATATATACAACTATTAGGGAATTAGGCCCCCAAAATACCATAATATAGAAGGAATTATGGGTCCCAATCCCAAACCCAAAGCCTTAACTATAAAACCTATCCTAAGGTTCCAAGTACCTAGAAACCATATACTTGCCTATACAAGCACTACTACTGCCCAGGCATTTAACTGCTGAGTACCTGGGCCCTGATTGCAAGACTGAACCCTTAACCTTAGACCTTAAACCCTAAACCTCCAAATCCCAAAACCTCAACCTAAACCCTAAGACCCTAAACCTGAAAAACCCCAAACCGGAAACCTAAATCCTAAACCCTGAATCCTAAGCCCAAAACCCTGAATCC
>CAJNIZ010009674.1:625-13100 GCA_905231905.1 Symbiodinium pilosum
GCCTAAACCCTAAACCCGCAGCAAATGGGTAGATCTCGAGAGGCCCCCGGCCGGGCATTCTGTCTCCCATCATGTGCATAGAGCGACCGTGTTTGTCGTATGTTCAGGATCCTACATAGATACCTCGGGAACCCAACGTTGGCAGAAAATGAAAATGGAAGGGCTTCTGTTAAGAGAAGGTGCTGCTAATGTTGGAACATAAGTGGTTCTCGAACTATTCACTGCGTGATCCTGGCGGGGATCCCTCTCCCCTTGAATAGATAAGCCCTATAATACTGCACTATACCATTCACTATATAACCCCCCTTTACGGAGTTTAGAGTAGGTACCCCGAAGCTTGAGAAACTCCCACGTGATCTGGTTGATACTGAGGTGACTTCTGCCACTTGCCACATGAACCAGAGCGGAAGCTACTCAGGCAACGCTTTGGAAGCCTGAACCCCCTGACATGGGCTCCTAGCGTTTTTAGGATGATCTTAGGGGCCCTTAGTTAAGGATATGAATATAAACAAGAACATGGTACCATTGTGATCCCGTGATTGCTAGCCCATACTTGAGGCTCATGGTTTTACTCACTAAATTGAGCCCCCAAAAATCAAGCGTCTTTAATCCCAATCACAGACCCCCCAACCGCAGAATGTTGAATCCAAGTCCCCAGTCCTGGACTTGTAGCCTTGAAAACCTTCTCATCCCATTCCCCCAAGATTAAAGCCCCCCGCCCTCACAGCCCAATCTTAGATATTCCCAAGATGTTATAATATGCAAGATTTAGCATCAGGGGGTGTTATGGGGAATGGATTACTTCTGCACCCAATTGCACAGCCCGTTCTAAACCCTGGACAAGGTTGCTGTTAAGGAACGAAGTTCACCATACTGTGGAAATGCAGTCAGTCAGATGGGTGGTTGTCAAAATTTGGTCCCTTTGTGGATCCCTATTAGAATACGGCACCTGATATTTAGGGTACCCAGAAAGGGACCATAATTTTGACAAGCACCCATATGATTTCTTAATAGTAACCTTAGTATATATACCCTAAGCCCTTAACCCGGTTGCTCTGAGCACCCGAAATCCAGAAGAGGTGGAGTCGTCAGTGGATCCGTGCGCTGACCACGCATGACCTCTTGTGCCTGTCTGTGATGTCTGTGGGTTTGGGGTTTAGGGTCTTGGGGGTTGAGAGCCGTAGGGCTTGGGGCATTCCGGATTTGCGCCCAGGGTCTTAAGAGATGTGAGGCATCAGTTCCAGTCTTTTCAAGTACCAGGGTCCCGGGAAAGGTGTTTTTTTCTCTCGACAAGTCACGCAATCTCTTTGTAAGAGAGTTCTGGAGCTCGCACCTGCGTTGCGCGCAGGGCCTAAAATTATGGGTCTTGTCTCGAGATAGGTTAACTTCGGGCACCTGCAAAGGACCCTCGGATTGAACAGTGATTGTTATAGGCGGATGGTATTTATTCTTAGGCAGAGGCTGGGGTGCAGTGTTAGCTTGCTTGGTCTTGGTTCTCTCATCGTTGCTGCACATCTTGGTCCTACTTCTCTCTTATTCCAGCTGGCTCAGTCGCCCAGCTTCCTGGTACAATTTAGGACAAAGCAGAACGCTTTCATGGCTCAGGGTTTAGGGTTTAGGGCTTAGCCTACCATTCGGACTTGTGATTGACATCCACAGCGGTTGAGCAGGTCATTGGGAATCGGGGTGTAGAGGATGTAATGTGAGATTAACTCATGAGTTCTTCGGTATGTGGCCCTCACGGACTTTGAAGCCCTCATCCACACTGCTCCCCCCACCCCCTCCACCCACCGGTCCTAGAAGCTCTCCATGCTGAAAATCAAAACATAGGCGGCTCACCTGGAACGTCTTGGAGGAGCGTTCTAATTGGGTGGTTTCCGATGGTGTCCAGCCGATCTTTGAGGCGGGCATGGGTTTGGAGTTTTAGGGTTTCAGGGTTTCACAGGGTTTCAGGGTTTAGTTTTAAGGTTTAGGCTTTCGGGCATGTGGGGTATAGGCTCTTATGAGGGTTTGGGAGGATCACCAGGGCAGGCAGTGTCACACACGGTTCTTCGTGAGGCTTCGCGGAATGGATCCCTTTTCACCCCAAACTCTTCTCAGAATCGCCCTTAGATCGGTTCAATCATTCCCGCACCGATTTGGGGGGCTCAAGTAGGCGCGTTGGGATTCGACTTTGTGGTGTGTGTCTTTCTTGGATACGCCTCTGGTTGTTTGTGAGGGCCTGGTGCGGAGGCGTCAGGGGGGACGCAGTAGGGGTGCCATAGTGAGGGTAGTACTACAACAAAGTTTCTCCAACAGGAACCCCAATTTTGTCAACCAGCTGCAAAAGAGAGAGAGAGAGAGAGAGATATATATATATATATATGTATGTATATATTTACACATGTAAGTACCTATATATATATGTGTGTGTGTATATATGTACATATCTATACATATATATATATATAATATTATATTATATGTACATACGTATGCACACAGCCTCTGAAACCCTAAGCCTTCTGTAGCTCTTATCTGCAGTTGGACGGCTCGATTTGGCGCCCTAAAGATATCAACTTGAAGCTTATGTTCTAGGAGACCCAGATCAAGATCGATACCAACAGTTCAAGACGAAACCTGGCCTACCCTCAAGACAACACAATCCAAAAGCTTAGACTCTAGATCCACACCTTCAATCCTACCTGCACGCCCAGATGTATTTAGAATAAGTGCCGTTTGGCTTCTGTAATGGTTTTGGGCCAGCACTTTACCAACTCTTGGGGTCCATGCAAACCTATAATCCGAGACTCGTTATCCACCAAAAACGGTCCAAGGTGCTGGCAGAAGAGCTAGCATTCACGCGTGAAGACGACCAATCGAATGGATATCAGCGTGTCTCGGACCAGGACCTCGTCATTTTTCAGGGTAGAGGGTGTAGTCCAGGGTTTTGGGTTTCGGGTTTCTTGCGGGTGTTTCCTTGGGGATGAGGGAAGGGAGCCTTGTTTGTAGCTCCGAAAGGATCCCACAACCCTAAACCCTAAAACCTAAACCCTAAACCCTAAACCCTATATAGCCAGACCTGACTTTAGGGTCTTGGATGCAGGGCTATGAAGCTTAGAGGCGTCTGAGGTATTGGGTTTAGGGTTTAGGGATTAGGGTTTAGGGTACAGGGATGTTTTGGGACCTGGGGGTTTGCAGGGGAGGCTTGTCTGAGGTGAAGCGGCTTCGGATGTTTTAGGTTCAAAGGTTCAGGGAATAACCTGGGAGAACTGTTTAAGTAGGGCCAACACTGAATACCACTCAGAAGAGCAATTTTCCTCATCTCAACAACTCTTCGAAAGGAGTTCGATCATGTCTTGGAAATGCCCAAACTCCTTGATTTAGAGCCCCGAATATGTCGAACATTTGTTTCCGCTGTCAAAGAAAAATACAACATCTGCATTGGTGTTGGGTTGTGCAAAGCAGTACTCAACCTGAGGTAGAACAGTCGATCCCGAATTCCCAAATCCTACGTACCTCTACGCCACCAGACCCCATTTAGCATGCGTTCGAGTACAAGGTTTAGGTCGCAAGGGACAGGACTGTACGGATCGTTCTGGGTGCTTCAGATCACTGTTTGAAAGTCATTGCAAGGGGAGGCTCGAGGGGACGCTTCCCACCGAAGCAATCTCCTTGGCCATTCCTAGACCCAAGCAGTAGAAGTATCAGGACCCACCCTAAACCCTAAACTCTAAACGTTAAAACCCATGGGTGGCAGCTTTGCGAAGAGGAGCTGTCGGTCTTGCGACAGCAACTTCGCCATGCGAGCTTCAACTTCAGTACATTGCTGCTGGTCAAGTCTTTATCGTTCAGTGATCTTTCATGCCTCCTTGCCTGCTACCATTCTGTGAACCCTTCTTGCACAGATCCATGAAGGGGAATGTATTTCATGCATACCTGGTGCCTACCGGGCCTCCACCGGATCCCGCTTCAGCAGCTAGCCGCGTCGATGACCCCTTCAAGTCCCAGATAGTCCAGGTACTCCTATACAAGCAGATTTCTACTACACGCTTGTACAGCTACAGCGATAATCTGGGTCTTTGTCAAGGACCTCAAATAAGCTACTGTAACAAGGAAACCCAATTAGTTACTATGTACCTATATTACGGTAACTTGAGTTGAATTTGGTTCCTGAACAGCAACGCAGTAATGTGCGACCATGGGCTGCACGAGCTGCGGCGGACGAGGCGGAGGCCTGACGACGAACGAAGGATGACGACAGGCGAGGACAACGAACAAAGGCTTACTTGGGGTTAGTAGGGAATAAGGGAATCTGTAAAATAGGGATTGTGTTCCCGTAGTCCCTACTCACTCACCATCAGTAAGAAGGATAACACAAAACGACGATGAACGACGGGACGGCAGCGACAAGGCGAAGACCACTCAGCAGCGGCAGCAGCAGCAGCAGCAGCAGCAGCAAAAACAAATCTTCTGGCCAATCTCGATGCCTGCGTAAGAAGAGAAGAGGCAATGGGTCTAATCTAGCAGGGACCGGCGTCAAGGATTTGGACCTCACAATTTCACATGCATCTTGATGAAAAGGTCACATCCCCAGGAAGTAGGTTCATTCGTGCCATTTACCGAACTGTGCTTATGATCTTGGCTTCAGCAGGCATAGGTCCATGGAAGTATCCATGATGACTTTCTTGCTCCCATGAATTCATCCGGATGAAACTGGACACCGCGTATCTTAACGGTCCTGAGTTGGGAACATGGGAATATTCGGAATATACTATATAAGGGATTATATTCCCTTATTCGTACTAAGAAGCAGTTAGCTATGAGCCCAGGCTCACCATGGTGGCCCGCCGGTGCCGACCCGAGACACGAGATCAATTGCTGAATCTGTTATTTCACCTTCGTGCGTCAGCAGTGGCACAAGCTACGCTCCAGTTAGGGCCCTAAACCCTAGATGAATGGCTGAGGCCTAGGATTATGCTCCAGATAGAGTGTAAGGACAAGGGCTCGTGGCTGAACGGCTGAGAGCCTAGCGTTCTGGGGTTGAGGAGCTGAAGTACATGATGCAGATCTTTGGCAGGGAAACACATCACCCTTATTTGAGCTATGGTCTAAACTCCTTAAAAGGGGTTATGTAGGGGACTATATAGGGGTTTTTAAAGGGGGATACCAGGAGTTGAGATTATGGCACATTTGGCATGAGCACCAGGCCGTATGCACTCTCGGTTGCTCTCAGCATGTGGTGGGCGGGGGTGTGGTGCAGTAAGTTGTGGAAGTTTCTGAAAACAACCCCTGCGTGCTCCTGAAAAGTGATCTCCATCATCCTGCTGCAATCATCCAGTAGAACTCCACAGGTAGATGCGGATATTTGTATGTAGAAAACCTTGACATGATAAGCTGTACGGATGAGCTGCTGTTCCACAATAGTGACAACCGCTTGGCAGCAGTCCGAAACAAGAGGGTCACATGGTTCTGCAAACACCAAGGGTGATCAAGATCAAGCGCACTTCGCCGTTTTCTGTCATTGGTTCTTCTTGCGGGAAGCCTCCCTCTATCCTGAAGCCTAAACCCCAAACCCTTAAACCCTAAACTCTTAAACCCCCAAAAATGGCCTTCGTACGATGTATGTAACCCTTATAAGGGTCCAAGGACCCAAATCATAGGGTTTTAGGGCCCAAATACCATTATGTCATAGTATTTGGGTCCTAAAACCCTTATTGTTTGAGTCCTTGACCCCTTAGGGTAAGGGATGCACCCCCCCGGAGTGCCATGGCCTTGCTTTAGGGTTTAGGGTAGGGTTTAGGGTTTTGAGATTTCCAAACCGTGGGGTAATGTGGCGTTACTAACGTGTTGGCAGCTTCTTTTGGATATAGGCGATCTGCGAGGTTGATGAAGCTTTGAAGGTTCCAACAAGCATGAAACTAGTCTATTTTTTTGGCAAGGGCACACCAACATGCACCATTGTATGTTTGTATCTTGAATTCTTTCAAAAAGGAACCCTGAACGCTCTCGGCTCCTTCTTTGCATTTTAGTAGCCTCGTAGTAACTAGCAGCGGGATGTCATTTGTTTTACGTAGCTGTTGTCTGAGCTGGGAACACGTCTTTGAACTTAGGAAAATGCCCAGACAGTTTGTTCAGCAACGCTGCACTGCCGGCGCCAACAGGCCATCTGTTGCCGGCACCTGAAAGCATTAATATGTGCCCCGCCGTCGGTGGCTTGATACATGATTTCAGCGGTGCGCCAAGGGGCCCTTAGAGGCCTGCCGTTGACCCGGTGCCTTTTTCTGGGATCCTGATAGTGTGTTGGACAACTCATGTCGCGATGCATCCAGTTGCGCTGTGCTGTCTAGCTCTAGCCACATTCAGAATTTCCAGTCCAGTCAGCACATTATTCTTGTGGGCAGCTGCAAGCACATGCGCGTCAGTTTCCGGGTTTGATTTTCTGTTGTTGGAGCGCCAACTAGCCCTGTTTCCTCTTCGAACCTTGAGCGTATGAATACCCCCTACAAGGCGCAGACCCATTCTCACATGCCTTCTAGGACAGGGTGAGCTTAACCTAGAAGTTGCTTCGAAGTTTAGATGATGATCCGTGGCTCATTTTCAAGATTCATTTGGTGATTGTGAGGGGTGGCTGGCACTTACATCGTCACGCATCGTTTTGCATAAGTTGTAGCAACGCTGCACCCCGCATCTATGTCCTGGCATCTGCGCTGGGTCAGAGCTTCTTGAGACACATTTCCGCCTGAGCGGAAACTGTGTGCACAGTTCCCGTGAAGCGGGGCCGAGCCCTCGTGGCAGTCTCACCCCCTGAGTGGCGCAGGGACAATACATTTGATTTTTCATGCCTGTTGCCACTGTGCTGATCACGTGCTGCCAGCAACGCCCCTCTGCTCACAGGATGGACGGGGCGCAGCAGAGAGCTGAGTCCACAGATGCCGGCGGTGTGTTGCCCTGCGGCGGAAGCAATTTTCGCTCGGGAAAGACGCGTGGGCAGTGAGCTTCTTGGAGAGCAGGGCATGCCATTGCACTTGGATAGCTAGCGAGGCTGTACTGAACCAGAATCCCCAAGCAACCAAGGGGCAACTATCAGAGTCAAAGCTCATGTTCTTCGGTTGCAGCCAGTGCGTGAGAAAGCTAGACTTACCAAGGGTTCCTAGTAGGGATGTGGGAATGTTCTATACTCGGATTTTATAGGACTTATCTTGGGATTACATTCCCTTATTCCCTACTACGACCCAGTAAGTCGGAGGATTGAGAATTCAGTGCCGTGCCGGACCTATGGGAAGGATGCACTGCCAGAGCAGCAGGACATTTGGGCTTGACTTTTGGTGGTGATTGTTGGCGAAGAGGTAGATCCCAGACTGAGTTCGCGAGCAGCGTGAAGGATGTATGGGGACATATAGGGATAAAATAGGAATAATGGAGAGTCGCATGGAAAAAGAAATGGAAGGCACTATTTCAGGTTTAGATGTACTTCATGGTAGAATAAAAATCGATTGCATCGAATAAACAGCAGATTAAATCCAATTAAATCCGGACGAAAATCGTAGTAAGATCAATCAAAATCAGAACATGCAGTTGAAATCTAAACCAAATCTAATTGAATAGCAAACCAAAATTCAATTGAAATCTAACCGAAACAATCAAATGAACATTATAAGTAGAATAGAATTAAAGACATTTCGAAAATGCAATAAACACTTGAACTCGCATTCACACGTTAGATACATTCCTTGATTAAAAAACGACTAAAAACAAGAGAAATCAAGGAGATCCCGGAGATACTTAATGGCTCCCCTCAAGAGTCATGCTAGGGTATCCCCCTCCCCCCATTTAGAGGATCCAAGCCGTAATTAGCTGTAGCCTTGGCGCGTGTAAAAGTAGTCTTGGGGCAGATATCAGAATTTGGAATTCTGGGGAACACGTACTGTATTTGGGTGGGTCTAATATAAAGGGGAAATAATGGAGAATCGAATGGGATAGAAAGAATAGGAAACTTAAATGGACCCTGAGGCTTCCAGTTGTCATGCAGAGTCCCTGGCCTCGTCAGGAATATAGAGCAGGATGTCCTTAAACCCTAAACTGTAAACCGCAAACCCCAGAACCTATGGGGTATTGTTTTAGGGTTTAGGGTTTTAAAGAGTCCCTCAGGTTTTGTTCGTATTGGGTATATGTGGGGCGTGCATTTTCGGAGGCAAGTACACCCTAAACCCTAAACCCTCATCCTCCTATGGCTTTACCGAAGCGTCACCCGGGTGTTCACCCGTGAGGGCTACCACTGGTATGCGGGTAATTCCCAAAATTAGGGTCCTATTTGGGTACCCCTGAATATCAGGTGCCGTAATATAATCTATTACCGAAAGGGGCCCATCTTGTTGAGAATGGTTAGGGTTTCATGGCTTCACTGAAGGATCCACAGGGTTTTCACCCCTGAGGGCTACTACATGCCACAGGTCACGCAAGGAACGCCAGCTAGCATTAAGCCATGAAACCATAACCCCACCCTAAACCCCATACTATGTACACTAGGGTTTAGGGTTTAGGGGTTAGGGTTTAGGGTTCAGGGTTCAGGGCTTGGGGTTTAGTGTATCTAGGGCCAGGCGCTGTGGGGACCCGAGTCCTGACGCTGTCAGCACACCCTCCTTCCGTTGTGGGCTCCCGTGATGGGGTCAGGTCTCACAAGGGTGCTTCTCGAAAGTTGTGTTTTGTGCTTGTGGTTCCCGTCATGAAGTTCTTGGTTTTCGGGTAAATGCTAAATTTTGAGAAGCTACTACAACAACACTTCCTGCACGGAAGTGTGTCCTTTCTGGACCTCCTTTGGTAGTTCCTTTTGCGGTGTCCCCACCACAAAATTAGGTTGCTACATTGGGAGGTCGAGGTACATGGTTTCGCTGGCGCTTCCTTTGCCAAGGAAGTTTGCTTGGTTCCGATGGCTGAAGTGATGCCTTGAAGCTGCGTGGTTGCGGGTGACGCATCAGTGCTCTTTCTTGAGGTACAGTCCTTGTGGAGCAGTTGAGTCGAAGATGGATCCGTTGTGGATCTAGCTCATGCCAGGAGAACAGAGATTTTCTGCCACGTGCAAGGGGAACTCATATTTATAAACCCTTTTACAAAAGCTTGAACAAATACCGGCATCATCCCTTTGCATTCCTGGCATAACTGTGGCAACCCAACACGCACTGGCAGTGACAGTCCATCTCCTGCGGCTCCTTTGAATTCAAGTCAAGCTTGGTTGAAAATGACGGGCTCAGAATTCCATATCTTTTGCAAAATCTGGTCTTTTTCCCTATAGACCCGCTCTGGTCACCAAGGACCAAAGTTTGTTTGGAGAAACTCGTATGGGGCGTAGAAGAAGGACACGGTTCATGAGCTATTGACATTGCTCCTCTCAACCCTCCAGCTCCCTCAGCTCGCAAATCGTATACACTCATACACTGCGACCTGCAGGACAGCGCTTCTAACCCCTACAGACCCTAAACCCTGAACCTTGAAGCCGATGTTGAAAATGCTCTGAAGCCTAGCCCTAAACCCTAAACCCTAAACCTTTCACTGAGACGGTCTATTCCTCAACGATAGGTGTAGAGTCACACTTCAAAAATCCACTGCAAGGCTCGTAAGGCAGGTCCTTCACCCCAGGAACTCCCCCCCCCTACAAACCAGTAGACTTTACCCCATGCTTGCATTCAGTAGCCAGTAGGTTTGGCAGGGGAGCTTTGGCAGACATGATGTGCAGAGGGGCAATCCCGAAATCCTTCTTCAGGACGTTGTAAGAGGTCCTTCTTGCCTTCCAAGACATGCTGTTAGGCAATGCTCCTGACTTGGAAGCAGGTATATGGACCAAGGTTAATTACTGTATGAATGCTCACCGATCAGCCCAGCATTTTGCAAGTGAACGCTTCCAGCCACCCACATGCAGATTGCGGACAACGATGACCAACTTGCTTGCCCATTCTCCTGGATGGAGTATTGCTTAGTGATTTAGTGCGGCAACAGCTTGCATCCATAGTCCCCAGATGCCCTAATCCTACAATCAAATGAATCGTGCAACTCTCTGCTGAGTATGGGGTCCCACATCCAAGGCGCGCAACTTGCACGCTGGAATTTTCGTTGGGCCGAAACTGTGTGGCAGTCTCACCCCCTCAGTGGAGCAGGGACAATACATTTGATTTTTCATGCCTGTTGCCACTGTGCTGATCACGTGCTGCCAGCAACGCCCCTCTGCTCACAGGATGGACGGGGCGCAGCAGAGAGCTGAGTCCACAGATGCCGGCGGTGTGTTGCCCTGCGGCGGAAGCAATTTTCGCTCGGGGAAGACGTGTGGGCAGTGGGCTTCTTGGAGAGCAGGGCATGCCATTGCACTTGGATAGCTAGCGAGGCTGTACTGAACCAGAACCCCCAAGCAACCAAAGGGCAACTATCAGAGTCAAAGCTCATGTTCTTCGGTTGCAGCCAGTGCGTGAGAAAGCTAGACTTGTTACTGGTTCTTAGTAGGGATGTGGGAATATTAATACTATAACAGGATTTTAGGATCTTGTAGGGCTTATGTGAGGAGTATATTCCCTTATTCTCTACTAAGAACCAGTAAGCAGGAGGATTGAGTATGTAGTGCCGTGCCGGACGTCTGGGAAGGATGCGCTGCTAGGGCAACAGGGCATTTGGGCTTGATGTTTGGTCGTGATTGTTGGTGAAGCTGAGCTCGCAAGCGGTGTCCAGGCAGAATTCCTTGCCTTAGAGGGAGTCTGCAGAGTTGTAGAAGGGTATCTGGGGATATAACGGGATTCTGGCCGTGGCAACAGACCCTGGTTTAGCATTCTCAGCAGAGTTGGCACCTACCTTGGATATAGGAATAATGGAGAATTCCATGGAAAATGAAGTGGAAGGTACTATTTAGGCTTTAGGCGTACTTCATGGAGAATCAAATGGAAAACAAATGGAACAAGAAATGGAAGCTATGATTTAGGTTTTAGGCATTATAGCTTCAGGTCTAGGGTTCAGGAGTAATCCCTTCCCCTAACGTTAAACGTCCCACCACGTCCCCACCCCCGAATGTAATATATTCCAGCAGGTATTTCATGTTAGTGTGAGGGGGGGGGAGAGGGGGGGAGGGGGGGGGGCGGTGGCGGGGGTGATTCTCGTATGACCCGAACATTAGGGGTGGGGGTGGGGGAGCGCGTGCAATAGGATCCTCTTCTCTTGAAATCCAATTGAGGTCGAATAAGAAATAGATTGAAATAGACTGCATCGAATACAAGACCGATTAAATCCAATTAAAATCCTGCTGCTAGAATCTTAATAAGATCAATCAGAACCAAAAGGAAAGCAGTTGATATCTACACAAAATCTAGATAGATAATCAAACCAATTACAGCCCCAGTTGAATCTGATTAAAATCGAGTCGAACAAATCACATGAAATTTGATTAAAGCATCATGAGCATCTAGTTAAACACTATTCGAAGGCACCATAAACCCAATTGAGCTCGCATCCAGATTTTATATACGTTCCCTTAGGGAAATCTAGGAAATCGAGGAGATCCCAAATGAATCCTTAAGAGTCATGCTAGGGACCCCCCCCCCCATTCAGAGGATCCGAGCCGTAATTAGCTGTAGCCGTGGCCCTTTTCAAGTAGTCTTGGGGGCAGATTTCAGAATTTGAAATTCTGAGGAAGCCGTTCATTGTGTTTGGGTGGGTCTAATATAAAGGGGAAGTGGTTAATGGAGAATCGAATGGGATAGAAAGAAGAGGAAACTTAAATGGACCCTGAGACTTAGAGTTGTTACGCAGAGTCCCTGGCCTCGTCAGGAATATAGAGCAGGATGTCCTTAAACCCTAAACTGTAAACCGCAAACCCCAGAACCTATGGGGTATTGTTTTAGGGCTTAGGGTTTTACAGGGTCCCTCAAGTTTTGTTCGATTAGGGTATATGTGGGGCGTGCAATTTCGGAGTCAAGTACACCCTAAATCCTAAGCTCTAAACCCCTAAACCCTAAACCCTAAACCCTAAACCCTCAGCCCGCATCCTCTCATGGCTTCAGTGAAGGATTGTCTGGGTGTTCACCCGTGCGGGCTACCACGATCACATCACTTCTGTTATGTGGGTAGTTCCCAAAATTGGGGTCCTATTTGCATGCCCCTAAATATAAAAGTGCTGCAATATAGTCAATAACCGAATCGGACCCATAAATTTGAGAACAACCCTAAACCCTAAACACCTAAATAGTATCTTCCCCTTTTTTATATCCCCTATAATATACACATATATATATATATCTGCTCACACCCCCCCATGATCCACCGAAGAGTTTTTTTTTTTGGAGGGGGGGGGGGAAATCGTATTTCAGTTTCATTCATGTACATATATGTGGTCCCTTCGTTGAGTCATAGGATCCTGGAATCCTGCATACATGGTTCTGCATCTGATTCTAAGCCAAATAGATTCCAATTAAAGTTTTATTAGATTTAATAGGGGAATTTTGGATTGAATATGTTCATGTGG
>CAJNIZ010009676.1:0-13097 GCA_905231905.1 Symbiodinium pilosum
TCCTCGGGAAATGTATATTTAGATTTTAAGTAAAAGGTAGTGCCTAGACAGGGGGGGGCGGCTAGTAGTAGTAGTAGTAGTAGTAGTAGTAGAATAAGTAGGACTCCTAGTTGTCTTAATTGTGATTCTTGCTGCATTCCAGCTAGGAATTGGAAATTGCTGATTTGGATGAAGGGCAGGAGGGCTGAACATAGCTGTACGCTTACTATTGGGCGTTGCGATGGACGAAAGACATTTTCTTCAATTTGAGATCCCAATGTACTGTAATTCCTAGAGTATGCAGCATATGGTGGTCCAACATGTCTTCCATCGACCGTATAGACTGTCCTGAAGCGAGTTGAGATAAAGCCCACTGTTCCCAACACATCCACAGTCAGTGCCCATGCTCTCTGCAGCTAGACCTAGCATGTATGGCAGAACAACGGCAGGGTCCGGTTTTGGTTCTCATGTAAGATGCTCCATTTGCGACATATCTTTGGAGGGTCAGGGGGACTTAGTAAGTAGGTTAAGAAGCCCTATAACCCATATGGCAACCCTAATTATCTCCATTATGAACCTACTTACTAGTCCCCTTCACCCTCCAAGTAGAAGCACTGAAAGTTGTAACAGACCACACTGGTGCAAGGGTTTAGGTTTGCGGTCTGAGGGGGGGTCAGGTTCTACATGCTAAGTGCGATGTAGCGTTTCCAAGCCTGATGCCGTTAACATGGCTGTAACATCTGCTGCTTGAAGCAGAACCCCATGGCTTAATTCTAAGCCCGGTGCGCTGCCAAACTATCATCAGGTTTAATGTTTAGCGCCCCAGAGCGCACAGGGCCCTACAAAGACAACTATCATTAGTAAAGAGGGCCAGCCCTCTTAAGAGGATCTTGATTCCGAGCTCGCTGACCAAGTGAGCCTGACGTTTGCCGGATCTCTGCCCTTTGCACTGCCCAGACCTACTTAGCTTCACTGGCACTAGTTCTTTTTGTTGGCTTTGTTTTGAGCTTGTGTTATTGGCTATCAGTAAGGAATTAGGGAATATAATCCTTCTATGATCCCTATATGATATATTCCCTTATTCCCTACTCACCCCCAGCTTGTGGTTATTTGGAGGGTTAGGGGGACTGTGTAAGTAAGTTAATACGCCCTGTAACCCACATAGTAGCCTTGATTATCCCCATCATGAACCTGTGCTGGGAAGTCTTCGCAGCCACGACTACCATCCTTTTTCCCATCGTTCTCCGTCCTTCTAAGCAGTTGTAGCCGCGGGAACGGCCACACATTCGCCTGCGCCTTATGATGTCCCCAGCCACATTGCACCGAAGATGTCAAACGCAGGGCGTTTACAGATGGTGTTCTTAGAATGCTCTGAACTTTGTCCACTTACCGATGTTCCCATTGAATCCTTTATGCACCACGCACCAGGACGAATGAAACCCTACCTTAGATGACCAGCTGAATCTCCTTGACAAGTTTCCAGCTCAGGCAACATCATCAACTTGCCCTGTCAGACGGCATACATCATCCAGGCGCCCTTTCCAAACGGTTTGTTATCGGAGGAGACCTGAGGCTTAGGGATGGGGTTTTAGGGCTTGGGGCTTAGAGCTTAGGGGCTTAGGCTTCCCTGAAACCCTAAACTTGGAGGTTTAGGATTTAGGGAGACCCGCGACCCTCCACAAATTTCTCGAATGTCCGCTAAACCCTAAGCCCTAAACCCTTGTTTTTTTTTTAACCAGTCACCACAAGATAGAATCATGTCATGCTTTTCCTTGGATCTGACGTCAATTCGGAAGACTATAGTTACATCCCGTTTAACCACCACACAGGATTCGTTAGATAGTGCCTAGGGAAGTCCATGTGGAGTGCTTCCAGCAGATGGATATTATAGCCCTATTAGAGTGTTTGAGTTTCAGGGTTTGGGGTTTAGGGTTTAGGTTTAGGGTTTGGGGTATTATTCCGGCGCCTGTTTTAGGTGCAAAGTATGAACCAGTACACATCAGAAGGCCGCAACAAACCCCAAACCCTAAACTTCCTGAATCCTAGAAACACTCAGACCTTCATTCCATATTGTATATATATATGTACATTACGTTATGCTCTATTGTACAGCAAGATGTGATCTTACATTACCTTTTGTTGCGTTGCTCTAGCATGGATACTTAGACCCCTTCGCCACACCCTGAAGCCTAAACCAAAACCCCTAATCCAAATACCTAAGCACTCCATCTCTGAAACCGTAACAGACAAATGCTAAACAACCCGAAACCCCGAGCCCCGAATCGCTAATACTCAAACTGTGGATACATAGAACCTAAGCAGGTTCATCACCCCTGTAACCCTTGATATAGTAACCCTAACTATCCCAGTTCTTAACCTGCTTACTAAGTTCCCCTGACCCTAAGCCCTAAATAATATATATACAGTGGCTTCCAGCTTCTTTCCCATTATTACTAAAACCCCTGTCCCTCCAAGTGCAGCCCTAGACCCTAAACCCTTACCTGCTTATATCCCGAACCTTAGGGTAGAACCTTTGGGACCAGGTACGGCAGCTCTGCTGGAACGATGAGTCGACGTCTGAGTGGAGCCGCCCCATCACCGGAAGCACGCTGGTACCTTGAGAATGCAAGAAGGTCCTTAAATCCTCAACCCTAAACCCCAAACCTGAAATCTTAAACCCTTACATCCTAAACCCTAAACCCTGAAAGGATTTAGGGAGTGGGTGTAGGATCGAGTTGTGTAGGGTTTAAGACTTTAGGGGTTAGGGCCGAGGATTTGTGCAAACTCTTCTACTTTCAGGCTGGGCCTTTGTCTCTTATCCAGGTCCCCGTAAAAACGAAATTCTACAAATCCAGATCCCTACTTGGAGGGTCAGGGAGACTTAATATAGGTTTATACTGGGGATAATTAGGATTACTATATGGGTTATAGGAGTTTAAGCTAATTACTAAGTCCCCCCGACCCTCCAAGTAAGCCCTAAACTCTCAACCCTACACGGAGCCTTCAAAGTTGCTTCTATCAAGCAGCTCTGCAGCAAACCTATCCAGACGTTCTCAGGGTTTCTCATGGATTCCCCCAACTACCACCAACACCACCCCCCTGGTTTAGGATTTAGGGTTTACCCCCCGTTGGTTCCTGCTCATTCATGCCTTATAGGATTAGTTCAGGCCAGTTAAGGAAGAACCTCTCAGGAGGCCAGTAGAAGGGGGGTGGTGGAACCCATGTTTTCAGGGTGTAGGGCAACAGACTGACACCGATAAAGGCATGTAATTAACAAGGAGTGATGGGTGCACTGAAGGAATAGGGGGCGCTGACCCACCACCTGAGTAGTATCTCGTTTGGAATGCTCTTATATAGTCCTCGCTGCGTCCTCGCTATACCGTAAGATCATCTCTGTATGGGTCTGAGGATGTAGGCTTATTTGGTTCACCCACACCCTAAGGGTCCAAGGACCCAAATAATGGGGATTTAGGGCCCAAATACTATAATATTAATGGTATTTGGGCCCTTGGACCCTATTATTTAGGTCCTTGGACCCTAAACCCTAAACCCTAAAAACCCCTATAAACCCCCTTTAAAGGGGTCCTATTATTTAGGTCCTTGGACCCTTTAGGACATAAAGGCACTCTTCACTTGAGCCAGAGCTTAGGGACGGTGCCATAAGGTGCCCTGTCCTCAAAAGCTTGGGAGCTACGGGTGACTTCAACCCTAAGTGAGGGATTACAATAGCACCCTCCCAAAAATCCCCTAAACCCTATGTAAGGGATTAGGGTTTAGGGTTTAGGGTTTAGGGTCCCCCCCAAAGGTACCCCGCCAGATTTAGAGCCCTATTAGGCCTTATTAAGCCCTATATAGTCCTTATGAGCTCCTTAAACCCTGGGGGGGTACCTTTGGGTTGTACTATTGTGATCCCTTACTAAGCACGTAACCGTAAACGACGAGCTCCAGAAAGGCATAGCCCTGAACCACAAGAAACTGCGAAGCAGTCCATGAGGCCGCAGATTGTTGCGAGAGTTTGGGGCTCCACTGAATAGCCCAATCTTTTATGACTCTTGAAGTGGTACACCCTAAAAAGGGACCCCTGATCTTTTTGGCGGAAGCCCTGAACATCCCTGAATCATGGAAATCTCCAAATCCCTGTGATCTATAGAACCCCCCTAGGAACACTTTTACGGATATCCCCCACGATTTTAGATTCTCCGGATTTTTGGAAAGCCTTGAACCGTAGAAATCCCTACATATCATATCGCCCCCTATAGCACCCTCTAGATACCATTTGTCAAACCCTCTGATTATTTCGAAGCTCGCATAAATGCCAGCCTGCAAGCCTATTGTCTCCCTGTATATATATATATATACCCAAGGGTCCACGAAACCCTAAAATACTACGACCCTAAAACCCTAAACAGCTGTTTCGAGAGCCTTGTATATGTAGTTCTTGCCGCCTCTCAGAACCCTAAGGGTCCAAGTACCCAATAATCATATACTTACCCAAAACCTGTACTACAATTCCCTAAGGGTCCAAGGACCTAAAGGTTTCAGGGCCCAAATACCATTAATGTTATAGTACTTGGGCCCTAAAACCCCATTATTTGGGTCCTTGGACCCTTAGGGATTATTATAAGCCAAAACCCAAGTACCTAGTTATTGGGTACGTGGACCCTAAAACCTAAACTTAATATACCCCTATTATATCCCTATTATATCCCTTTTAAAGGGACCTAATTTAAGTATTGGGTACTGGGACCCTGAACCCTAAACCCTAAACCCCATACACCCCTACATATCCCCTATATATCTCCTTTAAAGGGGCCCAGTTATTAGGTACATGGACCCCCTGGGTTATCTAAACCCTACTTAAACCCTAAACCCTATAACACCTTATAAAACCCTATAAAACCACATAAAACCACATAAAACCCTATAAAACCTTATACAACCTTATAAAACCCTATATATCCCGATATGGTACCTAATTATTCGGTACTTGGACCCTCCGGGGAAGCTTTCAGGTGACGATTGGCCCAAACTGCCTGCAAGCAGCCACGCAGCCTACCAGCCTGGTTTGGTCCTAAGCCAGACCTCAGGGTTTAGGGCTTAGGGTTTTGGGTTTAGGGCTCAGGTTTTAGGGATTAGGGTTTAGGATTTAGGGCTTAGGGTTTAGGGTTAGGGCTTGGGGCTTCGGGTTTAGGGGTTAGGGTTTAGGGCTTAGGGCTTAAGGATTACCTGGGTAGCCCAACGACCAAAAACAAAAACGATGTTTGCTTAACAACCACTTTTCATCCAAACGATCGTTTTTTGAAAAGCCCCTATTCTCATCCCAAATCACCTAAGCAAGCAAGCCAGCTGACCTTTCATGAGATCATGAATCCAACCATCTATAGAAAGTATGTAATTTGCATGCGCAATCCAAAATGCATTGTTTGAGCAGTTTTAGTGATTTCGGTTTTGAGTCCATGCATAGTTGTTCTGTTCAGCTTTCTGATGTTCATGTTTTCCAGGTATTCAGGCCTCAGGTGTTCGACATTTGTTTTTTTCCATATTTCGCACTTTCGAACCTTTAGCTTTTGCGGGCTTTCGTGGATCTTCGTGTTGTATTTTTCGTGCCTTCGGGGTTTCGGGCTTTTGGTTTTCATGGGTTTCGGGTTTTTTGCCTTCGGGTTTTCATGTTTTTAATGGTTGTTTTGCCATCCTGCAAGCTTTCGGGCTTTCTTCCCCTCATGTTTTCTAGCTTTCGGCTGAGCTTTTTCGACCTTTCTCCGGAATTGCCAATTGTTTGTTCGAAATTCGATTTCGTGAGTTGTTTTTCGCTGTTGTTTGCCGTTTTGTTTGTTTTTCGGAAATTCCAAACAACCGTTTTTACCCGTGCAACAACCGTTTTTGCCCGTGCAACAATCATTTTTTCCCATGTCAACGACCATTTTTGAAATTGTTCCGTTTATGTTTGCTTTTGTTGATGTATGCTTGTCCAGAGCTGATTTTTTTCGGCATATTCGGCTCCGAAATCCCAGGGGAAAACGCTTGCTTGGTTGTCTTTGCGTTGGGCGCAGTGGCCTTGTCTAGAAGTGCTCGCTCGGCTGCAAGCCTGATGTCTGCGTTTGGTCAACTACTCCGGCAAGCATCCAATGGTTCCGTGTCCACTTTGCTTCTCGAAGGATTCCACCATTAACGCAAGATTCCATCCGGAAACCTTAGTATGATTTCGGGAATCTCTTTCTGGCCCCCTCCCCAACGCAGCTGGCGCTGTCACTTATCATGCCCTTAGCTGTCTGTTCTGCGAAATAGTACAAGTCAAACCCCATACAGAGGACATCAAAAGAAGCCGATGTGAACAACATCTCATGTGTGATTCAAACTTGGAAGTCTTGCATTCTGTTGGGTTCCATGGGCCTCCCACATGATGGGACCAATGGTACCTTGCCTCCAAAGTTGGTGAAGTGGTTAAAGGAGAGAGTTGTAGGCAAACGCTTACTTTTAGGCCAAACGCCCGTTTTTAGGGCTCATCCTATCAACGACTGTTTTATTTTGGGTGTTTGGCTTCCCAGGTAGGGTGTAGGGGTTAGGGCTTAGGGTTTAGGGATTAGGGTCTAGGGGTTGGGGCTTAGGGCTTCGGGTTTGGGCTTAGGGTTTAGGGATTAGGGTCTAGGGCTTAGGGTTTAGGGTTTAGGGTCTAGGGCTTACGACAAAAGCTAATTATGGGTTTAGGGCTTAAGGGTTACCAATATTATGGTCATCGGTTGGGTTAGAGCCCTAATGCAGTTACCATTATGCCCTGACCCTAAAACCTGAACCCCAAACCTGGCCCCTGTTGTCACTTCGCGGGTGGGGCCCAACCGAAGGTTATAGGGATAGGGCATAGGTTAATGGAGAACCAAGAGTGGACAGGAACGTGTAACATGAAATGGAAGTTGGGTCTGTGTCGAGTAAAAAGAAATTCTGTTCATGGTCAAGGGTTCCTTGTACAATTATGGTATCAGGCTTCTCTCAAAACATCTTGGAAATTAGTGCCCTGTATTCCTTACTACTACTTGATAGTGTTGGCCTCAACATCCATTGATCCAGCATTCTAGGCTTCAGGGCTTACGCTTTAGTCAGGCAACGCTGCGGCACGCATAAGCTCAGCTGTGTGCTCTTTTTTAAGCAGGCCCTATCTCTACCCGTCACTTGAAGCGAAAGCTCTGATCGTGCGAACACACGCCTAGACGCCTAGACAGTGCTGTATAGAGGGCCTAAACAATGATCATACGGTTTGGGGGCACATCATACTCTACTTGTAGAAGGAGTGTGATGGTGCATTATTTGGATTCTTCAGGGTTCCACATTAAACAGCCCATGGGTAATTCCCAAAATTTGGGTCCCAATTTGGTACCACTTGAAAATAGGTGCCGCAATATAATCTATAACCAAAACAGCCCGTAATTTGGGGAACTGCCCGTATGAACCACTATATCATCCCAGCCTCCATGGCCGTTTAGGGTTTAGGGTTTAGGGGTTTAGGGTTTAGCTTTTCCATTTAATTCTAGTGAACTCTAGACCCTGCATTCAAAACCCCGATCAAAACCTACAAAACCTTCAATAACTGCCTAGAACCCTTGTGTAGCTCTGAAGCTTCCATGACCTCAAACCCTAAACCTTAAATGCTCCATGATTCCTGAAGGGAGAGATGCTAAATGGAGGAATTTTGAACCACGTTAATAAGGGGAACCTTAAGGGGACTCCATGGAAGAGGGCCCCATACCTTAAGAAGCTAGGGAGCCTTAGGGAGGCGTAGGGAGGTCTAGGGAGTCCTTATTTATGGATCCCCCTGCCCTTGAGGATTCCCTAAGTTAACTACCCCACAAGAACACGAGGTTTTAGGCTTTATGGCTTAGGGTCTCCCGAAGGGTCCAGGTACCCATACAGTCTCTACTTTGGGCCCAAAGGGGTCCCTACAGGGGTGCTATGGGGCCTAAGTATACAGTATGGTAATTTCCCAAATACGGGGATTCCAGCCTAGACCCCACAAGATTACAGTCCTTTCTATAGGGACCCCCAGCTTTTAGGGTTTAGGGGAAAAGCAACCCTCAATCTAGGACACCCCTAATGTCATATGTGTACCTGGGCCTTTCGGAAACTGCCGGAACTTGCAGCAGTCGGGCTATCCTGAGAGGCGCAAGCATTCCTACCAAGGTGTACACCCCAAATCCGGAATCGAAAGCCCAAACCTGGACCCCGAAAATAAGCAAAATAGTAGCACAAAACCATTAAAACTAGCACAAAAGGCAACTATTCTACATAACTTTTGGGGCTCAGGTAGAGTTTAGAGCTTAGGCTCAAACAATATAGTAGTCGCTGTTTGCTGTTGCATTCCTTCGTTCCTTGGCCTAAACTCTAAACCTGAACATCAACAACTGCAATCCAAACCCGGAATCCTGTGTAGCCTTCTATACCCCTTTATAACGCCTACGTAGCCCCTGTTTAGCCCCTATATAACCCTTATGTAACGCCTGTAAAGCTTTTAAGTGGACCCATTATCGCAGCCAATCGTTCAAGGCCTTGGCTTCCACGGCTGAAAGCCAGCAGCGGCCCTCAGAGGGAGTTGGTGGAAATCTACTCCTACTTGGAGGGTTTCGGGGGACTTAGTAAGTAGGTCTGGGTTTAGGGTTTAGGATTTAGGGTGCCTCGGGTTTAGGGTTTAGGGTCCCAGGGACTTACTAAGTAGGTGAATAATGGGGATAAATAGGGGTACTGTAGGGGTTATACAGGGGTTAGTAACCTACTTAATAAGTCCCTCTCACCCTCCTGGAATTCTTCGTCACGGGCCATGGGGTGGGTAACCTTACACCCGTTGGGTTCGAATGACCATTGTCGTCAACAGTTTAGCTTTCTTGGGCCAGAGAACGGAGCAGCTATGATGCTAAGGTTCGTATTAAGGGAGACCTTTCAAAGGGGCTATACAGGGAACATAAGAGCGTCATTATTGCTGCTACGAGTACAACTGTGTAAGCTATTAGATAGAGTTTATGCATAAACGTAGTAGAGAAAACGCCGATCGATCAAAAAGGGCCGGGGTTTAGAGTATGCAAACCTGCCGCAGCACCTGAATTGAATATCCCCCTAGTGTATAATGTCTTTTAGGTCGTGAGATTCAAAGCTAAGGCAGTAAGGGTATGTTTACTAGGAGGAGGCCTAAGTTTTGCAAGACTGGCAGACACTCAGTCTAAACCCAAAACCCCAACCTTCCCCCCTGCATTGTAGGAATACTAGGAGTTAAGACCATCGCTCATGTTCGGGGGGGGTATGCAAGACGGCTGCATTCCCCGTTGTTCTCCGCCCCTCCAAGTAGCTAGAAGTGGCTGCTGCGGAGCATAGGAGTTTAGGGTTGAACTTCGTGGTGTTTGGACTTGGGCGCTCGCGTAGAGATAGGGGTTGGGGTTTGACTGCGGATTCGAGCTTGTATTTGTCAAGACGCTCCCATAACGCAGATGGGCTTGCAAGAAGATTGTGTGTTGCTCCTATCGCTCTACCTTTCTGTGAGCCTGGCTGATCGACATGTTTAACGCCTCCGCGACGACACAGGCACCATCACCAACATGCAATGACACTAAACCCCGAATAAACACTGAACCCTAAACCCCGAACCCTAGACCCTAATCCCTGCCTCCACATTTTTTTGAAGCAATCCTTGGGGCTCTGGGCTTTCCAACAGTTTTTGGGTGTTCCTATAGTCCGTCAACTCTAAATTCCTATTTCCTGGACCCCTATATGCCCGTAGATCCACCTCAACCCTCAACCCTAAACCCTAAATCCACTTAAACCCTAATAAACCCCAAAACCATCCAAAACCCTAAACCCTAAACCCTCTAAACCCTAAACCCTCTACACCCCTAAGCCCAAAACCCTAAACCCTCTAAACCCTAAACCCTCTAAACCCTAAACCCTCTAAAACCTCTAAACCCCAAAACCCTCTAAACCCTAAACCCTCTAAACCCTAAACCCTCTAAACCCTAAAACCCTCTAAACCCTAAACCGACTCCCTCGCGGCAAGGCTGGAGCTCAGTTGGACAGCCGGGATGCAGGAGGTTCGCTGTGCTAGGCTTAGGGTTTAGGTGGGTTTAGGGTAGAGGGTTTTGGGGTCTAGTAATTCTGTGGGATTTCCGGTTGGGGAATTTAGGGTTTGTGGCTCTAAGTTCTGGGAATGGGATTTTGTGGATTTAAGTTCTGGGATTTCTAGTTGGGGATTTAGGGTTTGGAGCCTTGGGTTTTGGGGTCGAGGGTCCAAGGCCAGGTGAAGAGCTATTTCAGCCACGAACCTTAAATCCTAAGCCCTAAGCCCTAAGCCCTAAACCTAAGTCACAACCATTAGCAGCTTCGATGTTCTCTTGCAGTCATAAGATGCCTCATGCGGCTTGTAGCCCTCAAGCCGTAGCAGCTTGTATAGGGTTTAGGGATTAGGGTTCAGGGTATACTTGGAGGTAGCAGTAATCCTGTCCCTCGAATAACCCAGTTTTGGAGTACTACGCTTGAATACTTTTTTGGTTCCTGAGTTCTTATGATAACAACTTATACCTAACAAGTCTGGAGTTGCGCAAAGTGGTTTTGGTGATCTGGCATGGTGAAGGTTGATGTTAGTCTGAAACAGTTTGGCTGCTTGGGACATTTGAGGATGCAGTCTAATATAGGGGCCTGAATCAGTTCCAATGTTATGGTTCCACATTCCTTGCATAATGATAGTATATGGTACCTCAACTGGACCTCACACTCCGTTTCACCTTTATCGCAAATGACTCATGTCCGCATCAACCTCAAATGGACCTCAAAATGATATTGGTAATTTGTTCGTCCCCTGTAGTCTGAATTTTTCAAAAGCAGGTTCCAAGCAACGCGACCTGTCTCATCCTAAAACCTACACGTTAGAGTTTAAGGTTTGGGGTTCCGGATGTAGCGCTTGAAGTTCAGCGCTAAGGTTCTTCGGAAAGGCATCAAAGATGTCCCTTAACAGGCTTCACTGAAAAAGCTATTGTTTCCAGATGCGCTCTCAGACAGAATTGTTTCGGAATCTAGGTACGTGCAAGCCCAAGTTGAACCCGTGGTATCCGACGGTCCTTCTGTTACGATTATACAGATGGCACCAGTGTTTCGTAATATGCCTACCCTCCTACGTCCTATGAATCCCCATGTCCATTTGATGTTCCTTGGTCGTCTATTACCGTCTTTTACATTTGGTGATCCACGCCAGTTACCCCTAGACGCAAAACCCTGAACCCTAAACCCTTTGACGCAAGCCCCAATCCTGTGTTTGGTCATGTGTGTACTCAGCGGGATTTACACACCATCTTCAGACTCTCTCAGCCTAAACCCTAAATCCTATATAATTCATTGTAGTACTTTCCATTTTCTTTACCATTGTCCCCATATAACCCTAATATAGACCCTGAACACTAGACCCTAAATCCTATAAAGTCCAAACCCTAAACCCTGGGGAGTGTCTCAGAAGAGTCCCAGAGGATCCCCGCAGAGGCGTCACAGAGCCAAGTAATGTCCATTGATCCCTAAACCCAAAGTCCCAAGCCAGGAGACCCTAAGCCATAAACCACCCTAAGCCCCAAACCCCTAGGGTTTAGGGTTTAGGGTGTAGGGCGATGACTTAGGATACCCAAGCAGCTCCAACAGGACTCTGCTTTCATTAACTGGCACGTGGAGCTCTACAAAATTGTCTTTGCCACCTTGTCCTGGTTTACTGGGTTGCCGTTCAGGAGCTTGAGCTAAGTTAGGGTTTAGGGGTTAGTTGCCACTTTGGGTTAGCCGAACGGAAAATTTCAAGATGAAATGGAATCGGAAGAGAACATGGAACATGAAAGGGCACCTGGGGGCTATGTTGGGATTATGTAGGCATGTTGAGGAACTCAGAGTAGGTTACCACAGAGTAGGTTACCACAACATGGACATAAAAGATAATTACATTGAATAATCTCCTTGGCCTTTAGCTTGGACCTTAGACCCTTAACCCTTTGGGATTTCCTTATACTCCTATTATAGGTACCCAAAGGGTTAGCCCTTAGTAGGGGTCCTAGGTGCACCCAGGAGGCTTTCTGGCCCAGTTCCATAACCAAGTCCTAAACCCAACGCGGTTCAGGGTTTAGGGCTTAGGGTTTAGGCTTCGGGGTCCGGTTCCCATAAGCAAATCCTACAACCCTAAGTCTTTTGAGATGGCTCATGTCGCCAACAGCTTCTGTTGTTCGCAGATGAACCCTAACTCAAAACCGCATACCTAAACCCGATACAGGTTGAAATTGGTCGATAGACACTAAACTCTCACCGAGCTGGATTCAAGGTTGTATTGCTTGGCAGGCGCGGGACATTTTCTTGAGAGGGTTAGCATTTGTGGGTTTTCACATATTCTGGGTTGCCTAAGTGCGCCCCGGAGGATTCTTTCCGTAGTCACCTTCTGCTGCTAGTCCCCTATAAGGCCTACTTTATTCAGGCCCCAAGAATTCAAGCTTCACCACTTCCATGCAGGAGAATTCAACACGTCAAAGGTTACAAGACTTGGTTGCTGTGTGGATGCTTTCAGGCCTGGTGACGACCTGCCTCTTTGTTGTTTTCATTTCTCATTCCACAACACACATGCGCTCTAAGTATCCCTCCCGAATCCCGACAATCTGAGACCCGGAACCCATTAACAGCCTTGAAAACCGCCAAATCCGCAAAAGCATCGCCGCGAACCGCCCCCCCCCGCCTGAAAGGCATTGAGGTCTTAAATCCCGTGCCCGGCTGTTTTTGTTTCAGCTCATGTGCTCTAGCTACAGATGTGGCATGGAGGGCTGCAGCCTCATGAATGCTGGGACATGCCGTCCGACGCACAACAGAGCCCCAAGAACTGCAAGTCCTCTACCTAGACCCTCCAAGCCTTGTATGATGTCACAGGTTAAGCCAAGCGGGTCAAATTCGGTCGCGAGACGTTTTTCATCTTTTCTTGATTCGTGAACTTCCGCTACTACGACGACGACGACTACTGCTGCTGCTGCTGCTACTACTACTACTACTACTACTACTACTACTACTACCACTACCACTACCACCCCTACCACCACCACTACCAATACTACTACCACTACCACTACCACTCCAACTACCAC
>CAJNIZ010009678.1:0-13096 GCA_905231905.1 Symbiodinium pilosum
GTTCATGTCCCCTACACCGCGACTCTAAATGATGCAACTCCTCATCCCTTGAGACATGAGCCTTACAAGCCCTAACCCTAAGGGTCCAAGGACCCAAATAATAGGGTTTTAGGGCCCAAATACTTTAATATTCATGGTATTTGAAGGCCCTAAAACCGTGTTATTTGGGTCCTTGGACTTCCATTCTAGCTTTAGTGAAGGTTGGTTTAAAGGGTTCAGGGAGTTTGGGGGCTGTGAGGGCTTCAGGGTTTTGCACACTAAGGCTCTGCGGATTTCAGGATTTAGAAGTTCAAGGTCTCGGAATTTATGATCATGCACTAATTCAGGCATACCTAAACCCCAAATGTATGTAAAATAATAGCCTTAAACCCATAATAACAGCCATAAAGGCCATTATTTCAAATACTTTTGGGGTCCAGGTAATGCTCTACTTCAGGCATAGCGGCTTTGAGTTGCTAAGGGCTTTGCATTGTACGGATTCGAAGGGTCTGGCCCTCATGGTTCTACAGTGGCTTTCTCCTTGGAGCTTTGCAGGGGCTGGTGCAACTGGTCATAACCATTTTTATATGAGCTGTAGTCTAAACTCCTTAAAGGGGGTTATATAGGGGATTATATAGGGAACTACTATAGGGGCTGTTAAAGGGGGGGATACTCGGAGTTTAGACTATGGCTTATATGGTTTAGGGTTTGGGGTTTCCCAAAATCAGGGGTTCCATTGTGGGGGGTAGTTGTATTAAGGATTATAGTATTTGGGGGTCTACATAGGGGTCCCCTTATTCTGGGAAACTACCATATCAACCTTACCCTAACACCATTATAGGCTTTTTCTACAGGGACAGTGGTGTTGGTTTTCATTCCGTACCAAGAACCAATCCCTGTACACCTACCCTTGGGCCCGTTTGAGAAACTTTCATATGAGCTATAGTCTACACTCCTTAAGGGGGGGTTCTATAGGGCATTATACAGGGGAGTACTATAGGGGATATGGTTCTCTAGGGGATTATCTAGGGGAGTACTATAGGGGATATCAAGGCAGATATTTGGAGTTTAGACGATAGCTCATATGGCAGCCGGGCTGCTGTTAAGGAACTTAAAGTAAGTTACTGCAAGCAGGAAACCCTGTTATTCACTGTAGGCCCATACCCGTGCCGGGTCCATGTACCCGATAATTAGGTACTGGGGATTTGGGGGCAAGTATATGATAATTGGGTACTTGGACCCCTATGCTCCTATGGTAACTTGTCTGAAGTTCCCTGACGGCAACACAAGCAAGAAGCAGCTAACTCCTAAACTCGATCCCGGAATGGCAAGGAACGGCTGGTGGATACCTCAACTTCCAAAGTGCTGCCAGCCTGTTTACAGTACGGTTACATCGTATTAGGTGTAGGTCCTGAGTTTTCAGGATTTGTGCAGGATTTGTGCTCTGCTGTTTGGCCTGTACAGTTTCTGTTTCTTCTGGGCTTGATGGTCTGGGGTTTAGGGTTTTGAGCCTTGCCGCGGCATGCAATTTGAGCATGGCGGCGGTAGAATAGGAATGTGGTTGCTGACTCCCACTCATTGATATTTATCAGCTCGGCATCTCTCGGAGATGACTTTAATGGCGGCAACAGTGGTACCGTCCACTCCTCCGATTTTCAGCGCTTTTGATGAAACGGCAACTCTTGCTCTTTTTCGTCTGACAGCTTTGGCCGTGGTTTACAGCTCTTTCCAGGATGCTCCGAATCCACTTTATGCCGGCGCCGCGCTGGGGTACCACGAGGCCCTGGCACATTAAGCCACAGTCGTAGCCGGGCTGCTTTGCCCTGGGAGGTCTGGATGGCCGTCAGCCATTCCACATACCTCCTATGGAGACTCCGTGCCCGCTACCGCAGCCGGCATCTACTATGAAAGCCTTTCATAGTATTCACGGTTCCCTCTTTCTCTTTGCAGTAAGTAATTACTCTTTGAATCGTACTTGAAGGGTCACAGGGCTTTGAACAAAAGTAGATCAATCATGGGGATAGCTGGGATTATGATGTGTCTTCTAGGGTTATCAGTATACTTTACTAGGTCTCCAGCCCTTCCAAGTAGGGGTTTAGGGTCTAGGACCCTTCAACCCCCTAAACCCTAAACTCTTAATCCCTTAAACCCTCAACCCTAAACTCTAAACCCTTAAACCCTGAAACGCTCAACCCTAAACCCTCAACCCTTAATCCCCTAAACCCTCAACCGTGGGACCCGGTTCGGCATCCCGAGTCTACTGAGTTCTACACAAAGGGTTTAGGGTTTATAGGGTTTAGGGTTTAGGGCCTCCAGAACTCGGACAGCCAACTTCCCCCTCTAATCTTACAGGAATAAACAGGGCTCAGCGTTTAGGGGTATAGGGTTCAAACCCGAAATCCTCAACAGGCAAACCCTAAACCCTAGGTTCCAGAGTTACTCGACATAAAGTGCGGCACTTCCTAGACAAGTAGTACCCTACCTAGACCCATTGTAGTACCTTTTTAGTCGTCCTAATAAGCGTCCTAACCGAAAAAATTCTACCAAACCCAGAAAAGAACTACATTGGAGGGTCTAGGTAAGGATCCAAGTATATAAATAATACCTACATTGGGCCCTAAAGTCTGTAGACCCTAGGGGTCTGGAACGGGCTGGTATCTTGCTTTTCCACGATACGGGTCCGTAGATGGATTTCCTTTATGCGACGCAGCTTCATGGGAAAATCTCATGTACTATGGGCTATAAACCTTAAACCCTAAACCCTATGAAGACGGGAATCCATAGCACGGAGGCAGGAAAGCCTGAGCAGTGCTGGTGCAGAGCCAGTAGACCTCAAACTTTCACACTAAACCCGTGTTACCGGTCCCACTGTGTAACAGTTGGATTGTATTTATATCTATATTCAAACTCATATTCATGGTTATATGTATGTTTATATCTATATAAACACAGTTATATATATATATATAGAGCCCTTCATATAAACCTTCACATAGACTGTTACAGGGTGGGGGCAGTACCCAAACGAAATCTGTAAGCTTCAGTCCGTAGATCGGATATCACACTAAACCCTAAACCCTAAAGCCTAAACCGTCTGAGGCCTGAAGCGCCTAAGCCCCTCAACTGAAGTTTGTCTCAAAATCGCCCAACATGGTCCCGACAAGAACACTTAGGGCTCAGGGTTCAGGGTTTAGTAAGGTTTAGGGTTTAGGGTTTAGGGTTTATAAGGGTTTAGGGTGAGACCCCCTTCACAAAAGAATGCCAAAACAAGATTCAGAAGCCCTTTTCCTATATCATAATAGATAAGTATTTCTTTGTGGGGCCTACTTGAAACCCCTTAAGGGTGACCCTTTTCTTTCTAGTACCGCAGTGCAACGTGCTGGCGAATTCCTACATAATTGTCTGCCTCACAAGCCTATATGCTGAACCCTCAGCCCTAGACCCCCAACCCCTAACCCACCCTAAGAGTCCACGTAACCAATAATCAGGTACTTGGGCTTTGGGTAATGGTAATTATCGTATAGGTTTTGGGTAAGTCTATGATTATTAGATACTTGGACCCTTAGGGCCATAACCCTAAACCCTAAACCCTAAACCCCCTAAATCCTAAACACTAAACCCTAGCAGATTGGTCTATTACGGATGACTACATCGAAGCGCTGCTGGAAGCGCACGATGGCATGGGGGCCTAGAATAGGGTTTAGGGGGTTTTGGGTTTAGGATTTAGGGTTTAGGGTTTAGGGTTTAGGAGTTAGGGTTTTGGGGTTCAGGGTTTAGGCCTAGAAGCCAGGGTTCCACATGTTTGTGCCCCATAAACCCAAAACCCCGCAAACCCTAAGCCTGTGGGTATAGACCCGGATTTCTTAATCGAAGCCAGGGATGTGTTTAGGGTTTAGGGTTTTGGGTTTCACGGTTGGGGCGTTAGGTTTGGTATTCTTCGGGTTTAGGGTTCTCGGGGTTGGGGGAGTCCGTGTATTTGAGCTTTCCTGTCCAGTAGGTAGCCGTTTAACTAACTTCAACAACATGTTAAGCATCAACCCAAAACCGAATCACAAGCAACAGGCTAACCTTGGAAAAACCTTGATTACTGGATTGCGAAGTAAAAGTGATATGTTTTTTGGTTGGGTGCTTGGACCTTCAGGGGAATAATGCTATCAGGACATTGGGCTTTGGTATTTGAGGTTCAGGTTTAAAGTTGAGTGTGTTTGTTTGCTGGTATGTTGCCTTCTTGGGGTAGGGGTTTTAGTCTTCGAGGCTGAGGCTTCAGGAGTCGGAGGTCTCAGCATTGCAGCATGCATGCGCAATGCTGAACACAACTGTTCCACTCAGCCCCAGACGGGTTTAGGGTTTAGGGGGTTTAGGGTGTTCAGGGTTTAGGGGGTTTTAGGGTTCAGGGTTAAACCCTAAACCCCGCAAACATACGGGTGCGAAAGAGCACAACATGTAGTCATTCGCGGCTATCACCGCATACCTTGATGCCAGTTACCGAGCTTCGAGGGCGGAAGCGTGCTCAGATGTGAACGCGTCTATGGCAAAGCACCAAGCCAGCCTGGACCGTACTTACCTGCTGGCTGCCGCTCTTGGAGTCTTTCGCGGCAAGAACTGCCAATCTTTGTTGGCACGCCCTTCCATGGTCAATGATGACCTCGTACTGGTTGGCCCCGGGGCACTGAAAGGCTGCCTCCAGACCCTCGACGGTCTGCGGTGCGAGCAAGATTATAGTCAGCTTTCGGTTTGGTGGATGCCTCTTCCGCCTCTGTCTTATACACTATGACATGCATGCTTTCGTAAACCCTGAATCCTATGAACCCTAAGCCCTAAACCCTAAACCACGTGACCAGAGTTTGGGTTTTATGAGGTTGGTTTGCCTAGGTTTTTGAGCGCGCAAACCCCCTGAGAATTGCTGGTTTCACCAGGGTTTAGGGTTTGGGGTCTGGGGTTTAGATAGCACTGCGGCCCCCGAAGCCTTAGGACTTATCGATTCAGAGTAGGTGAAACGCCTCGAAAGGCATGGGCACATTCTATTCCACAATGTGACCCCCATTAGGGTTTAGGGTTGCCAAGAAAACTGACAAGTTTGTTGTTTAGGAGACAGCGTCACGTCTCTACGGAGCATTGTCTAATAAAGGGAGCATTACGGGGGCTTTAAAGGAAACCCTAAACCCTAAACCCAAACCCTAAACCCTAAACCCTGAATTTTCTGGTGGATAGGAATTCAGACAGTGCTCATATATACACAGCGCTAAGGGTCCAAGGGCCCAAATAATAGCGTTTTATGGCCCAAATACCATTGATATCACAGTACTTGGGGCCATAAAACCCTATTATCTGGGTCCTTGGACCCTTAGGGCAGAGAGTTCATGCCTACGAAGGGTAGAGATGAAGAGACAGGCCAAGCCAAGTGAAAACCGGGTCTGCAGGTAGTACGAAGAAGCTTGAACCGTTGAGATGCCGAGATCCTCAGGGTTTAGGGGTTTAGGGTTTGGGGTTTAGAGTTTAGGGTCTGTATGACGTACACAACTCCAAGATCCCATTCTCATGCTACCCCTCGCCGAAAACACGCCATGATGACTCTTCCTTGCATTTTGGAATATGGCAGGGGGACTAGTTGTTGCGATCGAAGAGGTGGGCCGGTTTCAGCCCTAAACACTCAAGCCTAGACCCTAAAGCCTAAGCCCTAAACCCCAAACCCTAAAACCTAAACCTATGACCTCATCCTTAACCCTAAACCCTAAACCCTAGCTTAGGGTTTAGGGTTTAGGTCTTCGGCTTTAGTTTTTAGGGTTTAGTTTTTAGGGTTTAGGGTTTAGGGTGTAGGGTTTGGGGTTCTAGATTTGAGGCTTTAGGGATCAGGGTTTAGGATTTAGGGTTTGAGGCTTAAGGTTTACTTAACCCCAAAAGTATGTAGAATAATAGCCTTAAAAAAAATCAGAATACAAGCCATAAAAGCCATTATTCTACATACTTTGGGGGTGCAGGCAGGGTCTGGGTTTCAGAGGTTTTGGCTTAGGGTTTAGGGTTCAGGGAGTAGGGTTCAGGGTTTAGGGTTGAGGGGCTAAGGCTTCACGCTCAGCGTTCAGGATCTAGAACCTGCAAATATTTACTCGGGCTGCTCGCCTAACAAGAATTTTCAAAAAGCGTTCCCTGTCCCTGTGCCCGTAACCCCTAACAAAACCATCCTAGGCACGCTCCGTAGAATCTCCACATAATCTCCGCTTGCCTGGGCTCCCTGCGAAGCGCTAAACCCTAAACCCTTAATCCCTTCGTTTTGGGTACCTTCATTTTGAGAACCCATTTCCGGATTGTTGTTTTAAGTTTGTTTTAAGTTCTAGGGCTGGCGGCATGTAGAGATTCTGACAGGGTTTAGGGGGCTTGGAAGTTTGTGGCGAATGTCCAAGCTTTCCGAAAGTCCGCAAACCCTGAACCCCGACTCTGTGGCCCCCCCTCCCTATTTTGAGAGAGTCCTCTTTGCTGGAATGTGACATATCGGCAGCACATGAAAAAATGCTAGTCATGCTTGCCTGCGCATCCCGTGTCTTTAGCGTAGATGATGCCAATTTTGGAGTTTACTTGGTCCGTAACCCTAAACCAAGCGCAATCCCTGTTCAGTTTCGAAGCTCATTTAGTTCCCAAGTCTCTACGCCCCGAGGCGGGAACTAAAGGATGCGAGTATAATGTAGGGCCTAACTGATTCAGAGCAACGTGGTTCTAGATTCCTTGTATGATACCCTAAAAGTCCATGTGCCCAATAATTGGGTACTTGGGATTGGGATACTAGTAATTACAGTACAGATTGGGGCAAGTATATGATCATTGGGCACTTGAGCCCGTAGGGAGTGTGTTATAGGGTACCTTAAATAGGCCTCTAAATGATGTTGAAGGTTTTTCGGCCCCTGCAGTAGTGAGCAACGACACTTGGAATTTAGGCAGTGTCAGTGTGGGTTCTAGAAGACTTTGATGTACGCGGTACTTGGCGCCTTATGGGAAGAACATCCGCAACCTCAAGACACATAACAGCCGTTGAGGCCAAAGAAGATTGCATGGGACAACATTCACATGCTCCTTAGACTGCATGGGAAAAAAATCACATGCTCCTTCACCGTTGTTGGGCTGCGAGGTGCGGCTTACCTGCAAGCGAGACAAGTTCTCGAACTGGAGTGGAGTCCCGATGGCGCGCCTGTGATCTTGTTCAAACGATCACGCCAAGCTACGCCCGAAAAACGGTTAGGGACTAAATCGGACCTATATGATGCCCAGCCTTGCAAGCTGATGGCGCTGCTCACATTCATTGCACGGCAAGCTGATTTGGCAAGTGATTCGGTAGGGTGTGCAGCAACGCCATCTCGTTTACGTTTGGCGTAGAACATACCTGCTTACATCTCCAGATTTCATAAAGGAGTAGGGATGATGTGAAGGGCACGTCGGATGATGCAGGATGCTTAGTATCCACAGTCTGTAGGGATGAATCCCCAAAGGATCCAATGTACTTGCATAGTACAATGTATGGTTTCTGTAGTAGGCACTTCCCTTATGGTTTGGGTAAGCAGGTCCTGTGCGGTACATAGAGTCCTTTGGGTTTTGGAGGCCAAAACACTAAACCCTCAATTGCGCGATTGATGATTTATTCCACAGGGCGTCACCTCAGAGAGTGCCAACGAGCTGGTCAATTGAAACCCTCATGGTCTAGGGCTTAAGGTTTAGGATCTAGGGTGTCCTTACCAATCTTTATGGTCCCATATTCCTTGTATAACCATAGTATTTGTACGTCAAATAGACCTCAACATGATACAGTAATTATTCAGGCCTTTGCAGCATTGGGTTATAGCCTTGATATAGTGTTTGGAGGCAGTCGTTTGTACCTGTTCATTCCCATTGTTCGCTCCAAGCACGTCCTTGCGCATAAGCCCGCACTTGCACCGAGATCATGCATAAAAGGCTGCGTAGCATGCATGCGATTCTTTGTCCAATACTCAACGCCGTTTTGGTGTTTGACATTCTGTCATCTCTTGTACGCTCGTGAATTCCGCACGCAGTCTTTGCAGGTCTAACCCTCCTCAAGATTGTGCTTGGTACTGAGCAGCGCGTTTTGGCACAGCTTGCTGCATACTTCGTGCTAACAGGTGGGTCCTACAGCCTCATCGGCCTGTATAGTGTAAAGAAGCCTGGCGCAGCCCCGAATCTGGGAGTGATGAATCTCAAGATGCAGGAAGTTGGACAGCAGGCCGGTTAACAAAAATGTTCGCCGGTGTACACATTTTTTGTCGACGAGCCTAGCGTCAGTAAATCTACATTGTTCCAGCAGCCAACAGCACTCATGTGCTGTGTTGGGTGAGCCCCAAACCCTAAACTTCAAACCCTCAAACCGAAAGCCTAAGCCGCAACCCACCTAAACCCAAAACCCCAAACCCCAAGCTCTCAACCCTAAACCCTAAAGCTAAACCCTGGGTAGGGCTGGGCGTTGTTACGGCCAGGTAATTTGCCATGTAGCTTGGCCCATAGCAGAAGCTGGGGTTCCCCCAGAGTAGGGGTTTAGGGTTGAGGGCTTGGGATTTAGGGAGGATATTTTTCTGTATATATATATATATCTATATCTATATTGGGTCCCCGTATTCAGGGAAATGACCAAGTATTTACACTGATTTGTAAGGATACACCAACTCAAGTTTGACTTGTAAGAAGGTGACAGCTGCACTGATGTTTCAACTTCTCCAAAGCTTCAACCCCAAAGCTTTGCATAAGTTTCAGGGTTTAGGTCATCCAAGAAGGCATACCGAAAGTGAGGCTGACCGTATTTGCAAAACACACACACACACAGACACATGTAGAACGCCGAAATATTAGATAGACAAGCCGCTTCGTGGAACACATTGGTCCCAGAACCCCCAAACCCTTAGATTTCAAGTTACCCTCAAAAAAAGGTATTTGGCTCAACTCCCCAAGCTTTACATGGCTCAACTCTCCAATGCCCTCAAAATTCATCCGAGAAATCCGAACCCGGCCCGTACCCCTATGGTGGATACCGGAATTCACGCTGAAAGGGAATACAGAGTTCATATGGGGTTCAGGGTTAAGGGTTCAGAATTAAGCATGGGGACTATCTGAATCTTGCATGACCCGAAGTACCTTTTACACCTCCCCACCATCGAGACCATACTTCATATAGACTCATATATCTATAGATACGGAGGGTCCTTTGAGACATGTAGGTCGGTTTAGGCAGTCGAACCGTATTAGTTAGAGTTCATGATTCAGACGTTTAGGGTTCAGGATGTCGGGGATTAGGGTTTAGGATTTAGGGGTTTAAGGTTTAGAACTCAGGTTTTAGGGTTTGAGTTGTATCCTACTGCTGCTCCTGCTGCAGCTGCTGCTGCTGCTGAGCACCCGGCATGACCTCAATAGCATATTATGACATTATAGCTCACAAGGATCCCCTATACCTCGAAAACCCTGAACCTAAAACCCTAAAACCCCAAACCCGAGTCAGCTGACTTTTTGGGGTGTCCGTATGTATGGCCCTATATTATAGAATCCCAAGCAGGGAGCCTGAAGTTTTGGGTTAAAGTCTAGGGTATGTATTGGGGTTATTTAGGGATAATGGAAAAGAAAATGGAAACTATAGGGATTCTAGGGATTATATAGGGATTTGAGTATTATAACCCCCCCCCCCATTTATCCCTGAAAGCGATCACCAATCCCGAAATCCTAAACCTTCAGCCCTAAATCCTATACCCTAAACCCTAAACCATCGCTGAGCGGTCTTAAGGTGTTCCTCCCGAGACCAGGTCGAGGTGGAGCTTTGAGATATTGGCTTGGGGTTCAGGGGTTTAGAGGTTTAGGGGTTTAGTGTTTAGGGTTTGGGGTTTAGGGTTGAGGGTTTAGGGTGTAGGGTTCAGGACTGACTAATTGTGGCTGAGTGTTTAGCGCTTAGGGTCAGCGGTTTTTTGGTTGAGTACCCCAAGAGATCATGTAGCTACGCAGGCTATCGGGTTTGGGGTTTGTGCAGGGTTCAGGGTTCAGGTTTATGATTCCAGAGTGTAATCAGGGTTTAGGATTTATGGGGTGTCAGGCTTAGAGCTAAAATAGTGGAGAATCAAATGGATGCGAAAAGGTCCAGGGAACCAAACGGGGAAGACTGTAGCCCCTGCATATGCGCATAGGAACCCATGAGTGGCCAACGATGTATGTGCAATATAGGCCCCCTAACATTAGGGCCCTCCGAAAAAAGGAAAGAAATTAGGGATCCTCAATACAGCCCGGCTGAGCTCCCGCGGTTCTGAGGTCCCTTTAGATTGATTTAAAAGGGGTTGTTTAGAATCCTTCCTGTATTTCTAGGCCCCCAAAATCGAAACTCATTATAGGGGACCTTCCAATCATTGCCCTGATCCTGAATAGGCCGGCCCCTAAAGTCATTACAGGGGGCCCATAGGCAAAAGGAGGTCCAACATTACGGTGACCCCTGCAAACTCCCCTAAACCCTGACTATGAGTTTCCATTTTCTTTTCCGTTATCCCAATAGAACCTCAATATAACCCCAGTATATACCCTATATAACCCTATTATTGTAGTTTCCATTTTCTTTTCCCTTATTTCAGTATAACCCCTAAACCCTGAACCCCAAAGCCAAAACCCAAACCCTTAACCCAAAACCCTCAACCCCTATCCCTAAACCCTATAACCCTTAACCCCAAACCCTAAACCCTATAACCCTAATATTACCCCAATGGACACCAATATCCCCCAAACCCGGGAGGTTCTCGTTGACAGATGTTCCTGTCGGCCTTCAAGGACCTTGGGGTTTAGGGTTCAGGGTTTTGGGGTAGTTTAGGGTGCTAGGGTTTGAGGGTTTAGGGTTTATAGGGTTCAAGGGTAGTTCAGGGTTTTAGGGTTTAGGTTTAGGGTTTAAGTAGGGCCTTTCATAAGCAGCTTGGTAGGGCTTGGGGCACAGCGCTTGGTGGGTTGCCAGGGGTTGACAGCTTCACTACCCTAAACCCTAAGCCCCAACTGAACACTAACAAAAAGAACAAGGGTTCAGGGTTTAGGGTTTAGTGCCCTAGCTAAAAGATCAAGTCAGAACCCTGCAAAGATAGGTGAGGCAATTCGACAGCTTATAGGGCATTTAGGAGTAGTAATCAGTATACTTACTAAATCCCATTCACTCTCCAAGCAACATGTTACGGTCTAGGATTATGGTCCGTTCACGGGGGCGCCGGGAACAATTCTAAATCCTAAACCCAGGCCCTAAGGTTTTTTTGTTTTCGTTGGTTGGTTTGGTCTTAGGGCTTAGGGTTTAGGGCTTAGGGTGTAGTGCCTTGAGGGCTCAGGGTTTTGGGCGTAGGGGTCGGAGCATTTCAAAGTGGGATACTGGAGCCGCGCCATAAAGTGTAAGACTCCTAGATCTTCATGTTGGAATGAACCTTAACTCCTGAACCCTAAACCCTACATCCTAAAGCCTATAAATCTTAAATCCGATGCCATTCTATGAGAAGGGTATTTTTTTAAGTGGACCCGCCCACCCAGTTATAGTGACTGTAGGGACCGGGAAAATAAGGCTTATAACAGGGTCCTATTATATGTCTATGGTACCACTATTAACCCTAAACCCACAGGGTGGGGGTCCTCCTAAGTTACTTGCCTTCACAGTACTCAGACATCCGCAGGTGTGCGGTCTGAACTCCTTTCCCCTAAGGGTCCATGTGCCCCAAGAATTGGGGTTCTTGAGGGTCCCTTTTAAGGGCTATGTATGGTGTAGGGTTATGTAGGAATATGATGAAATTCAAGGGTTCGGGGTCCAAGTATCCAAATAATAAGGCTTCAGGTCCGAAATAATGTAATTCGGTGGATGGAGGAAATCTTGCAACCCTGAAGGTCCCCCATATCATGATGTTATATGAGCTATTGTGTGTTGCTGTTTTATGAAGGGCCCTTTTACAGTGGACATAGGGGTCCCTCTCAGAGTTTAGTGTTCTCCCGAAAAAATTCCTTAGCAAGGAGCCGAGGTCCATGAAACCCTGTAGGAAATATTGACTGTGGCTTGGGTACTGCCAGTACCCAAACTGTAGCTCATAAGAAGCTGGTGCAAGACTTCCTCAAACCACGGTCTGAAATGGCCCTTGGCTATTTGGACCCGTATAAGCTTGCTTGCTAGGTATTATAGGGCTTAGTAAGCGGGATACTAGGAGTTTAGACTATAGCTCAAATGCCTATCTTGGTAATCTGAAACACTGGTTAGGTACATACCGGGATTGTGGGACTCCAGCCTCCTAAGAACCTCTACTACGGTTTGAGTTTAGGGTTCAGGGTTTAGGGTTTAGGGGTTTAGGGTTTAGGGTTTAGGTTGTCAAGATAATGGTCCTCTTTGTCTTTGTTTTCCCATGACAATACCGCCCCTAATATTTGGGGTACCCTAGTTCAACCATTGCTTATATTCTCACACTGGTGTAAGCCTACTTGGAAAACTTTACCCAAAGGGTCCAAGTACCCAATGATCATATACGTCCCCCAAACCTTTACAATCAATACTATGACCCAAATCCAAAGGACCCAATTATTGAGTACATGGACCCTTAGGGCAATGAACCCTAGACCATATAAACTCCTTATAATGGCATTCATTTCGGGCTTCAACGAATGAGGGTTACATCGCGCAGGGCTCCCCAGGAAGTCCAATATTCCTTGATTAGGGAATATACCTTAAGCCCTATTAGGGATTCCTAATTTGATTTCAGGTCTATTCCCTAAGTAAGGGACATTGGACGTTCGGGGTAGTTCCATAACGATCAATCTGAGAGGGCACTACCTGACAGGTTTCTGCAAAGGTTGCTGCCGACGATGGGAAAATTCACGGCTGCCCCAAAATCTAAGTTACCAATGGGGCCAAAGTACCTACAGGGTACAAAGTATGGTTTCTATAGCCTAAACCCTAAACCCTAAACCCTAAGCCTTATGGTTTGGGTAGGTATGTCCTATAGGGGTGCTTAGGACCCTTTGTTTACCCGAGACCTTTAGTAACTCCAGAGTCCTGCAATAAACCCCGCTCAAAAGTGGGTAGCTGGGATTCCAGGTACGGTCTATCGGGCCCACAAATCCATTTAGCTTACTGGTGTCTAGTAGGGAATAG
>CAJNIZ010009679.1:0-13096 GCA_905231905.1 Symbiodinium pilosum
TTCATTCCGCCAGCATGTCCTCATGATGGCAATCCGGTTATTCAAGCAGCAGCTGGGAAAGTCAGCACCAGTGGCAGAGCCGCGACTGGTCCAAGCACCAGTGGCAAGAATCCCACTGGACCGCCGATAAAAGCTCTTCGATTCAGAGCTCAGCCCCGGCTCTCCCATCGACATTTGCTCCTGACCACCTCCATTACGACAAAACACCTGTCGGCAAGGGGTGTCATGTTCTACACCGTTGTGTACAGGCTACCGAGTGCTCACGGAAAACTGGGGTCTGCCGGCCGAGATGTGGCAGACATCCGCGCTTTTGAATTGAGTCACCGAGGTTTAGGAGATTTTTTGTTTCGACTCCTGTCTGAAGGCAGGCACCAGAGCATTGTATGGGCGCGTAGCGGTTCCGAATCAGTTCTTTTGACGTCCCTCCTCAAGAAAATCAGAGAGAGTGGCGTGTCAATAGATGATGCAGCTCAAGCCTGCCACTCAGCGGCAGTGCCAGACAAACACAAAGAAGCAATGCGGTTCATGGAACCCTTGCCCAAGATCTACTGAAGTGTTTGGAGGCCAAAGCGCCTGTTAGAAATCATGAAGCTGCAGACGAACTTGCCAAAGCCAAGGCCGCATTGGCCCAGCATGGCATTGTTATGTCTCCTGTCAAACGCAAGCGTGACCAGGAGTCAGAGCCGTCCAACTCCGCGGACAAGCGGGCCAAGCCCACGTTGCCGCACGTGACTCGGGATTCCCGCCCCAAGGGCTGCGCTGTGTTGTGAGTGGCAGGCCCTGGGTGCACAGGTCATAACCGTAGTAAACCATCGTCCCGCGAATGTATGGGCCCAAGGGGATCACCTGAGTCCACATGCGCGGTGCACTGTTGTCTATTTTTTAAGCCATGTGGGGCCATGCAATGTTGCGTGCTGTCGAGAGATGTGGCAGAACTGGTCCCGTGGTTGCGTGGACAAGAGGCCTCCCAACGTGTGATTGATCATTTGACGAGCCTCGGATTGGAAACTAGAGCAGACTTGGCAACATATTACATAGTGCCACCGCCTGACGCAGAGCTGGCTCAGCTTTGGCGATGTGCTAGAGATGAGCCGTTTCTGGACGTTGCGGCTGCTGTGGAGGTGAGTCGAGCTCAGATGCACAATCAAGCGAAGACCAAGACCGTGGCAACAAATCATGGACGCTTGACCTTCCGACGACCCTTTTGCAGAGGAGTATCCAAAACAGCAGCGGCGCAGGTTCCACGGTCCATCCAAGAAGTGGACTTGCAGAAACGGCCAGTTGCGCAAGCACTTGTGGACATTTCCTGGACGTGGGCCCTGGAAGCGGGAGTTGCGTCCGGGCTGTCAACTGAGTTAGCTGGCGTAGCTGCGCGTCGCAAGGAGATCTGCGTCACACGACTGTTGAGGTTTGATACGAGCTGGCTAAAGGGCAGGCGGTGGAAAGCTGGATGGTCAGTAGAACAGCAAGCATCTGGCGTTGAGTCAGCAAGCCGTGGTCGCTGAACCTTGCATGGCGCGGGCGATATGGGATGCATTCCGCGAGGACAAGAAGCACTCAAGCTGGCGGAGGGTGCTTACAGCAGTAGCCGTGTGTGCTTCCGTAAAACCGCTGCGCTTTGCGCATGCACTTCGGTCGAGACCTGTGGCCCGCACAAAGTGGTGGGCCGCGTTCTGGGCTTACCAAGGTAAGGCACGTACAGATGGTGTCCTACGTGGAGGCTTCCGTTGGTTTGTGCCCTTGGTTACACCACGCTGCGTCAAGCAGTGGACGTGCTGTGGGCTTCGTGGAGCCAAATTTGGGAAGCAGAGTGTCGGAGACGTCATCCATCGCACTGCATGGTGGTGGATGCGCGCTCCTTGCTGCCCGTTAAGGCTGCGGTTTTCAATCGAGTACTGCAAGAGTGTGTGGCTCCGGTGATGACGGACACCAATGCTTATCGGTGCGCCTCATACTCGTTGCGAAGGTTTCAGCCGACTTTGTTGGACATCCGTGGTGCGCAAATGCCTGAGCGCATGGCCCTTGGAAATTGGAGCAGCAAAGAAGGCAGGGCAGACAAAGTGATGCCGCTGCGATACTCTGGCGAGAAAGTACAAGCAGACCTTCAAGTAGGCGTAGTGCAAGCTCTGTGCACGGCATCCATGGTGCAGCATTGCGCTACATGGGAAGATTGTCGTCGCTGGTGGGCAACTGAGGGCGTCGGACAGGAGACGCAGTGGAGACAGCGCTTCAATGACCTTCTCCAGGATTCAGACATCGAGTGGGCGGTCGGTTCCGAACTCTTGGCCGATCATGTGCGTGAGCCTAGGTTTTGCGTCATGAGCCATGAGGACGCTGCTGTGAGACCTAGAGCAGAGACACTGCCGGATGGCGACGTGAGCTGGATCACGTCTTGTCGTGCTGCAGCATTGCTTCACATAGAGTTTGAGGGTCGGCCGCGATGTACTTGGAAACAGCAGCGGCGAAAGGCTAAGTTCAAGAGGGAACCCATAGTGTTGGGAAGTCTGCTTGAGGCAGTGGCAACAGGCAGAGCGTTCTGCAAGAATTGCTTGCCATGGTTGAGCCTACCGCAGTTGAGGGAGTTGGAAAAGCTTGACCCATCAGCAGTGCGCCGGTGAAAAAGACGAGGGAAATGCGGGAAAAGTGTCCGATGTATGGCGCAGTTTCTTGGCATGGCTGTGTCGAACCAGGACCCATGATTTTTTTCCTTGACATTGGAGATTGACAAGGCGAGTCAACAGACTGACATGCACCGGTAAAGTTTTGGCCTTGAATCTCGTAACAGGGTTCTCAGGGCGCTCGCAGATGGCAGCGGCGCCCCTCGCAATAGGGGGCGTGCCCCTTGTAGGCCTACAGGAGGTCTCTGAGGCAGATGCCTTGGAGACTTTCAGGCAGTTGTGTACCTCCTTCCGAATCAATGAGGATGTCGGTAAGTGGTTGGTGCAGACAGTCGGGCTGAGAACGCTGGAAGATCATTCTGCTTTCATCACGTCCGAAGCAGAAATTGAGACCAAAGTTACGTCAAAGATTGCTAGCCTTGCGCAATCTAGGTTGCAAGCAGCGCGGCTGCGCCAAGCTTGGCTTGCCATTCGCAAAGCTGATGTGCAGGCACAAGAAATCAAGAAACGAGGCGAGGAGGCACTCGATTTAGAAGATTTGTTGCCTCTGCATGATCTCAAGCAGTTGGACGTCTGGTTTTACCAGGGTACAAATTGCAGCTTGAGGTGCAAGTGGCGCCTTCTGATGCCCTAGTGTCCAGTCTGTCTAAGCAGCTGGATCGCCGAATGCTGCAAGTCCAGTCGGTGTTCAAGGTGAAGACGCTGCGGCATAGCTTGCTCACAACACGCAAGCGACGCAAGATAGGTAGCATTGAGTTAGTCGATCCCGAAGAGGCTGTGGATGAGCCAATCTCGGAAAATGTCAGCAATTACCTGGAGCTCTTGCAAGTCTTGATGTACGGTTTGGCAAAGGCAGGAGTGAAACAGCTGGACAAGCAGCCGGCAGAGCCAGAAGGGCCCAATACTCGCTCGAGTGCTTATGTCCACGTGCCTTTGGATGTCGTGCTGCGTTACCATCGCAGAGCTGTAAGGCGTGTAAATCTGGCCCCGCCTAACACGGCATTAACTTGGTTGCAGCAACGAGATGAGCGTGAAAGGCAGTTGTGGGTTGAGAGATATCGTTTCAGCAATCTTCCATTAGGCCAGGTCATCGAGCAAACAATACTAGAGCTTGATCACGCCTGGGAGATAGTGGAAACGGAAGATTTTTCTGCAGCAGCCATTGCTAGGGAACGGCCTGAAAAACCAAACAAGCCTAATGCGCCGAGCAAGATTGGCAAGTTCGCAGCCAAGCTCAAGGATGGTACACGTTTGTGCCCAGATTGGAATAATGGTGGATGTTCTGAGAAGTGCCTCAAAAAGTTTTTGCACGCATGCTCTTACATTGTCAAAGAAAATGGGAGAGTGTGCGGCATGCGGAACCACCGAGCCTGCAATCACAAAGCTAAGCCATCAGTGCCAACTGCCGTCTCTGCTGTGTTCAGCCAGAATTGCATCAACAAATATGTGCGTACTCTGTTTCCGCATGAATGGTTGCATGGCTTTGCTCTGCCATACGCAGAGGACCTGCTCAATCAACCGCCTTTCTCGCTGTGGAGGAGCTGGGTGGAAGGGCGTGAGGGCAATCCTGATGTGCATTATGCTGCCAGCGCCGGGGCGAAGGGGGTTGCGATGTTTGAAGAGTGCAAAGCTATGGCTGGCGTTGGTTCCCTGCCTCTTGATGATGTCAATGTTGATGATGACCTGCAGTTTGCCGTTGAGTGGACAGTTCAACATATGGCGTGCTTGCGTGCTAGCGGAACTGATTTTGCAAAGCATTCATGGAGTTAGTGCGGCGGTGTGCTCCACTTACTACACGGCTACGCCAATTCCAGCCGAAGCACGCAAAGGCATTACCTAGCGTTCATATTTGCTGTTGATCATGCAGTGGAATGATACCCAGCTAGCGCAAGCCATGGTAACTGGCTGTAATTTGCTGGGGGAGTTGCCACTCACGGGGGTCTTTGAACCTGTGCGAGAGGACGAGCCAGCGCTTACCAGAGAGCAGCTCTGGGGTCAAGCGCCGGAGATCTTCGAGTGGTTCCAAGCCCAGCCGTTGGATGAACATGCGGAATTTCTGTGGCAGAGTTGTGCAAAAGAGGCCCAGAATGGCTGGGCCAGCGACTTTTTGCGCAAAGATCAAGTGGATGCCACATTTCCTTAGGGTTGGGCAGGAGTTCCGACCTTTACTCACGTACAACCATCCGGCAAACTACGCCGCATTGATAATGCCAAGCGGGGCATGCAGAATTCCACGCTGAGGTATGTGGAGCGGATGCGCATGTGTACAGCCTTTCAGCCTGCTGCAGTTGCCAAGGCCATTGTGGCGGAGTCATTGCGACATTTCCAGGCACACATTGAGTGAGCGTACTTTAGAGTCGGGTGGCGAGGATATCGCAGACGCATATCGTATGCTCCCAGTCGTTTTGCAAGATTTGCCAGCTAATGTGGTCATGGTGAAGCATCCCGAATCTGGGGAGGTACGGTTTGTCATCATGAGCGCACCTTTATTTGGCTTCAGTGCAAGTGTCATGCAATTTGCAAGATGGAGTCGCTTCCTGGAAGCCATGATGCGCAGAGTTCTTTGCCTCCTGCGGGCCATGTATGTAGATGATTCCAACGTGGTTGATTTTGCTGATGGGAAAGGTTCAGCACAGTGGCTGGGAAGGCGCGTGCTGCTGGCTATTGGAGTTCCTGTGGCTGAACATAAGAAGGTCTTGATGTCGCCGTGTAGCACGTTCTTGGGGATGCTGCACGACCTGGGGAGGGCTCTATCCCAGGGGGTCTGTACATTTACTGCCAGGGATGCTGTCAAGGAAAAGTTGCGGCAACTCATCAGTGCATGTGACAAGCAAACAACACCTGCGCAAGCAAGCAAGATCAGGGGAATTGCCGGTTTCACTGCTTTAGCCATGTGTGGCAGGATTGGCAGGGTGGCCATGGGACCCCTCAAGCAGAGACAGTATACTGACAAGTTCCCCTGGGACAATTCTCGTGCGCTGGATTATGCATACGAATTTTTGCTGTTACTGCTTGGCATCTTGATTCCCAGGGAAGTATCCGTCATGCCGCATTCTGACAAGGTTCTCTTGGTGGCGACAGATGCGCAAGCCGATTCAACTCCGACTGGGGGTGCTATCATTTGGGATGCTGATTTCTCCTGGTGCGGGTTCACGAGGTTTCTGCCAATTTTGCCGACATGGGGATATGGGCCAGAAGCATCGTGCGTCGCGGAGTGCGAGGGAGCTATGGTGCCCATCACTTTGCTAGCATGTTCCCAGATGTTCAAACACAGGAGGCTCTTATGGTTGGTGGACAACACATCCAGCCTTCATGCCCTTGTCAAGGGCAATTCCAGCAATGCAGTGCAAGCTAGAACTGTGGCCATTTTTCATTTGTTAGCTTTTGAGCTCCGATGCCAAGTGTATTTTGAGTATGTGCCGTCAAAACTCAATTTTGCAGATGACATATCGCGGACGCTGGAGAGAAGTGTCTGGTCAGAGCATGCTACGGGGCAGAGACCCAAAGAAACACAGTTGAGACCCATGTTTCCGTTATGGCAGCTTCCCCTGCCGGAGCTCTGGCGTGAGTTGGAGCCGCATTGGATGGGGTGATGATTGTGCCCATGAACCTCCCTGATGACATGACATCGAAAAGTGAGCCATGTTGCTGAGCTTTATGCTTCAAGCCCTTTGCGAGGCTTTCTTTGCAAGCAGGCCCCCACGGTTTCTTTTCGTTGTTCCACAGGGTCTGGGGATTCGGAGGGTGTGTTTGTTTTTGGGAGCGGCGTTGGGTTGGAGAGGACCCTGTGTGTTCATCTGGCATAGTTTGATGCCTGTACCGGTGGGATGTTGCGTGCCATCCAACGTTCTTTGTGTGCAGATCTCCCGGGGATCAGCTTGTTAACATAATCAGTCTGAGAAGAAATGAGCGATGGGCTGATCTGAGTTCGTGAAGCTGCGTGCGATTGACATTCAAACTGAGCTTTCAACAGGATATGTGTACACTTTCGGTTATTGCGCTGTGTTGTGAGTGGCAGGCCCTGGGTGCACAGGTCATAACCGTAGTAAACCATCATCCCGCGAATGTATGGGCCCAAGGGGATCACCTGAGTCCACATGCGCGGGACACTGTTGTCTATTTTTTCCCTCCCTCCCTGCCCTGGTTACTCCGGTGGGGTATGAAAGGGTTTGCGAAACGGAGGAAGGCTACGAGGGGTTGGAGAGGACCCTGTGTGTTCATCTGGCATAGTTTGATGCCTGTACCGGTGGGATGTTGCATGCCATCCAACGTTCTTTGTGTGCAGATCTCCCGGGGATCAGCTTGTTAACATAATCAGTCTGAGAAGAAATGAGCGATGTGGCTGAGCTGAGTTCGTGAAGCTGCATGCGATTGACATTCAAACTGAGCTTTCAACAGGATATGTGTACACTTTCGGTTATGCATCAAATGACCATGTTGCGGACTGGCTTGCCGGGTACAAAACCAAACCCGAGTTTGAAGGCAAGTGCCAGCAGCTGCTCAAGTATGTCACCACAGTCCAAGAATTTTTCAAAAGCGGGACTGCCAAAGACGAAATGGTCGAAGCAGCCACCCGCTTCGGATTGGACAGTAAACTAGCAGCTCGACTGTCCATCAAGAACCTGTCGACTGTAATAGCCGTAGCGCAGTTCAAGACTGCTTGACTCGCAGCGCAATGTGAAAGTCTTGAACCCAAGCTTAGAAGTAAGCTGAAGGAAGAAATATGCCTCCTTGGTGAGGCAGTCACATTCTTCCTTCATCAGTGCCCAAGTTTCAACAAAGCCTCAATGCTATGGGCCCAAGGCCTGCTGCATTTGCTGTTGTTGTTCTACTTTCAAGATGGGTCCCAGACATCTTTTGCCTGAAAGCATTCGACAGAAATTGCGAAGCTTTCAAGTTCACCCCAAGACTTACACTTGGGCCAGATTTCAAGCTCAGAATGCAGTGTACATGAAAACAGCGGTGGACTGGCGCCGTTTTTCAAGTGTGGAACATTACAGGCAGCCATTCACATTCATGTACTTGGGTTCCACGAGTCAGTCAGTGTTTCGCAGAGAATCCAACCGCATGTCAGTGGCCAAGAAACTGACATCGGGTGGAGAAGCTCAAGCCGAGCTTTCAATCCGCTTTTGGGTCTCGAACAATTCGCTGCAAGATTACACGTTGTTCCTTTTAACTCCATGCGCCTCCTGCAGAGAGGCCTGGGTGACCGAACACTGCCTCATAGGGATGTGGCAACCTAAGTTGAACCACCCATATATAGTTTCCTTTTTGAAGCGCGGTGCACTAGGATTCCGGCCCAATAAGCGGGTCAGAATCAGAGCCTTTTCGAGATTTGGCTTGAGGCTCTGGCGCAAGCTAAGAAAACGGCTTCACACGCAACTCCAGCCAGAGGTTTTTCAACTGAAGCGAAGATGGGCGTGGGAGATATTGTTCAATCTCACATGTTTCAGCCGTGCTCCTTTTGAAGAGATTAAACGGCTAAGATCAGATCGCTACGCGCCTGATGAGATTTACTTTTTAATTCGGCTCAGCAATTCTTTGGAAGAACCTGGCAAAACAAGAGCCAGGAAAGCGCTACAGTCGGTGTGCAAGCACAGGAATATGTCCTGGCCCCGTTCAGCTTTGGGATTGCAGATCCAACTTTGGCTCAGAGATTTCAAGATGGATTAGAAGACAAGTGCTGCGTCACAAACACACTCTAATCCCCTTTCACTTGCCTGTGTTTAAAGTGCGAGAACAACCTCATCAGTCCTTGAAAGATTTCCTTCACAATTTCAAGGACTGGGACGCATGGCTGCGGCATAATTCATTGGACAGTGTCCCTTGCCCTTGCCACAAGTATCTCCACGCGCTGCCAGAGGTGTGTATCACCCATGGCCATGTGGTCACCGGCATAGAGAACCTTGGAGCTCTGCACCAGTCCTTTGAAAAACTGAGGGCAGGCAGCGCATCATCGGCCTTTTTTCGAGCGAAGCATGAGTTTTTCAAGCATAACTGCAACATGTTTTCTTCATGGAGGAGAAAACATCATTTTCCGCGAGGCTTGGAAATCGAATTCAGAGCAATTCTTCAGCAGCAATGGGCCAAGCACATCCAATTTTTGAATGAGGATCCGAGACTAACTTGGAAAGACGTCTCGGCTGCCCGGCCCCTTTTGCATCGGGACTTCGTGGTTCACTGCGAAGACCATGAGCCGAACCATCTGATGATCTTTTGTCCGCAATTCTACTTTCAAGCGGCCCTTCGAGCCTGGAAAGACCCAGAAGTGTTTGAACCAGTTCCAGGGTCTCAAACTGAGTGGAACCAGTGGGTTTTGGATGAAATCCCACGCCAATTGCGAAGTCGTTACGGATGGGGGATCAATGCCAAAGGCACCCTCCTAGTCGGATTTGTATTTTTGAAACGTAAGAAAGAATTTTCGAAAGGGAGGACGATCATATCGTACNNCGTACTCCAACAGCTGCATCAAGGAACTGCTGAAAGCAGCATCTCAAGCAATACTTTTAATGATCAGGCTAGTGTGGCCAGAAGCAATGGGGTTGGCCGCCACACCCCAGCTTTGGAAGAGTCTTCATGAGTTGTTACAAAGGACTCATCCAACAGTCCACCTGGCGGAAGTCAATGATGACTCAGTAGGTTTTTTCAATTCCGCGCCCAGACAGCAAATCTTGGACTCTCTGTCCAGGCTTGTCCATCTTTATCAGGCCAGAGAGTTTCCACCTCATATCATAGTTTCCCTGCGGAAGCTTTCCAACTGTGAGTCTGCCTGGCCAGGAAAGCTCTGGGCTCGAGGTGCTGAGCACCTCAAATACCTGCATGCTGCCGACCTTGAGTCCATAGTTTCGGTTTCCTTCAAAGCGGGTGTCTTCACAACGCTGGGACTGATGTTCCGGCAACACAGAGGAACCTGCATAGGAAACCAAATCAGCCCAGTACTCAGTAGCCTTCCAGTGATTCAAAGAGAGTCACGCTGGCAGCGAGAATGGACACAATTTTTAAGCTCAGCCAAGTTCTTCGATACGCAACAGGCAGAGCTGTTTATTTGTCGCTACGTCGACAACAGACTCCTGCTTGCAGATTTTTCAATCCTGGAGCATCAATGTCTGAAAGATTTTCGACATTTGTCATTTTACGGGGGCACTATCCAGCTTGAAGAAGTCACCAACAACCAGTTGCTGGGCTTCCGACTCAACGTAACCAACACTCGTAGCGCAGGTAGCTGGTCCAGCAGAGTTTCTGGTTTTTTGTCTCGCAAAGCACTGATCTTGCAATACGCATGGCCACCGAGCCAAAGATCAGTGCAAGTGCAGGAACTTCTTGAACTGTACAGGGCAAAGGGATTTCCTGCAGAAGTCTTGATCTAAAGACAAATCAAGTGCATGGTGTCTGCAGCAGGCTTATGTTGCACCACACGTCTTTTGAGCTCTGAGCTCAAACCTTTTTCCTTAGCAGTACCTGGCCCGAGCTTTCCTTGGTGATTCTCAACCACATGTCCTCCTATGTGTTTCAGTTTTTCTGCGGAGATGGAAGGCTCCTTTCAACCGGCCCAAGTCCAAGTTCAGACTAGGCCGAAGGCCTTAACAGCCCTGCCTCATCCTCCACCTTGTCCTTCATCAGCACCACGCACTACGCTCCCCCAACAAAGGCCCGCTCAAAGCGCTGCTCGACACAGAAAGGACCGCCGCAGGATGCGAAGAAGTCCTTCACGTTCTTCTAGCCCTCGCAGAGCCAGGACTGCAAGTCCACCTCCACGCGCAGCCCAAGAGCACACCTTTCCTGGCGCCGCAAAGAGGTGGTCCACCTGCTCGACCTCCTTTACCAAGAGCACAACATGCTCAGCAGCCTTTTGTGGCCCCAGGTCCACCAAGAGGACCTCCGCCTGTGTATCAAAGGCCAGAATTGCGGCCCCCAAGATACGCAGGCCCACCGCCTGCTCCCATGGCAAAGCCACCGCGGTCCTTTCAATCCTGTTTTTTCACCAGCGCCGCAGCCCGGTCCTCACCCTTACGGACCTCCTGCACCTCAGGCATATGATTGATGACAGCCAATCTACATGACGTGGAGACTCAGTTGGAACATTGAATCAATTCCTTTTGCACAGGCAACAGGTGTTGGATAATCCACACCCGGAACAGTGGATTATGGCCAATTGGCTAGCAGTCAGGACCAATGCCTTGATCCGCAAGTACCAGCGGCCTTTTGCGTCCCTCATGGAACCTGAGAGACAGCGCTGCGCCAGGTACTTGCTGAGTCTGTTTCCCGACTCTGTACCCTGCAAGAGCATTGGTGAATCCGAATTTTTTGGATTTGTTGACTGGATTCTGCAATCTAGATTGCAGTATGAACGGCACATTCAAGCCGAAGCCCAGATATTCGACGATCTTGAAGAGAACGTCTGCGGATATCGTTTTAATTGCGTAGGTTTCCTAGGCCCTCCAAAAGCCAGTCAGAACTGGCATCTTTGGGCACACGCAACGACCCGTGAGGGTGCGTGTGGAATTGCGGAATCCTCGCAGTTGGGAAGGTGTTACCCACCGACTACGGAGTGGCGGGGTTAGACCTCAGCGAGGACTCTTTTTCATTCTACGGACGTAGTATGAATGCCCCGCAGTGGAACGAAGGAGTAGCGCAACTGGCGCGCAAGTGCTTTCATTCCACAAAAAACTGCTCCGGCATTGTGTTTGCGGGACTCCTCCCCTCTGGCCACGTCAAAGGCAAAAGGGCGGATACCGCCTATGAAAATAATCTAGCAAGGTTTCATGCCCTAGTGCACAGCTGCTCCTCTGACAGGAGATGGGCTATCAGGTTTGCTGCAGCAAGGATTGACTATATCTTCGTCCTCTCGGATCGGTCAAAGGCCGACTATCCTCCGGATGCAACAAAGAGAGTCAAGCGGCAGAAAGCCTTGTCTCTCAATCCCCAGTTAGCTTTGTAGATGAATCCTGGGGACGCTGGCAGGCGAACCCCACCTCAGCATCCCAACCGCCAGAGTCATCTTTGCCCTCCAACATGAAGCAGGAGGAGCCTGAAAATCTTATGGCAGCTGCAAGCGCCTTTAGCTGAGCTGACAGGTTGAAGTGTCCGAGGTCAAAACATCTGACACCCAGACTCATGCCGTTTTGATTTGTGTGCAAATTTCCTGTAGTTTTTTGCATGTCTTCGCCAGATTCTGCACACAGACTCTTTGGCTATACTTAGAGCTCTGTAGCATTCAGCCCGTTCACTTTTAGTGTGCCAGAATGGACCCTTCATCTGCAAGAACGGCGTCCACACCATTTACCGAAGCAGCGTTCATTGTTCAATTGGTTCGATGCATTGTCGGCCAACATGTTACTCTTGATGTCCAGCTTCCTCCACCCTGGCGCAGAGTACATCAAACAGCTGATCCGCCCCTGTTGGTGATGGTTCAACAACACCTTGAGCAATTTCAACAGCAATGGCCCATCGAGGTCCAAGGCCATAGGCTGAGCAACTATTCTGTCAGGATTATGTTCACCCATGCATTGCCCAGACAATGTTCAGTTAATGCATCGGTGAGTAAGACGTGGTACAGCGCGGTGTCTTACAGTGTTCGGGACATGGGACATGTCAATTATCGAGCTCCCAGACCACTACCTCGTCAATACGAGGTTGTGGATACTGTCATTTTTTACGAGTCAGAATCAGAGTTTCACGGCCAAACCGACTCTGACATGCTATCCATCCAGGTTGAGATGCAAACCCATTTCAATGCCTCTTTGATAATGTTTCTGTGTCTTAGTTTTTGATGAGCAATGACTCAGCGGACGTTCTCAGCTGCACAAAATGGAGTGGTCTTTGTTTAAGCACCTTTTCTATTGTGTGCCTATGACGCTCCAAAACCGGTGCAGTTTTTGGCTTTGAGTTGTACAAGGTTAGTGGGCTTGCAGGGTCACCGCTTCATCATGCATTACATGATCGACCCTCCGTCTGATGAAGTTCTCAGCCCTTCACCACATGTGTTGGACTGCGAATTGCGTTCATGGGCTGCCAGCTTCTACAGCAAGCTGCTCTTCAGTTTCGATTATCCCGCACTCATGATCCATCAGAGAATCAGTAGGTTTGAGATGGACATCTGTGGCCAAACAGGGCACAAGCTTTGGATCACGGCCCATGATGAAATCAGTGGACATGGCTTTCCTGAAGAACAGACCGACCTGCTCATGGAAGGATTCATTCGAGAGTTTCTTGTCCCCCTAGTGACAATCCTCAGCGTGATGACCTTGAAAGAAGTGAGCGACTTGGTGTAGAAACTTCAACCACAAAGTCTGCTGCTAATTCTTCGAACGCTTCAGAGGGTGACTGCTGAGCAGTACCTTCCCTTCGGTGTTCGACCGCTTGGCTCGGCGCAGGCCAGTGTAGAGGCCGACCACTATGTTTGCAACGCAAGCCGGAGGCGCCCTCATCCTCTCCGGCCTATGTGCTGGAACACCGCCACCTTTATGGGCAGGTGGCCT
>CAJNIZ010009680.1:6910-26699 GCA_905231905.1 Symbiodinium pilosum
GGGTATAGGGCTTAGGATTTTAGGGGTGTAGGGGTTTAGGGTTTAGGGTTTAGGGGTTTAGGCTTTAGGGGTGTAGGGTTTAGGGGTTTAGGGTTTAGGGTTTAGGGGTTTAGGGTTTAGGGGTTTAGGGTTTAGGGGTTTAGGGTTTAGGGTTTAGGGTCCACCTAACCCTAGAACAAAGCAAGAGTATAAGGCTACTGGGTTGCTGTTAAGGAATTTAGAATAAGTTGCTACAGAAGGAAACCCATTATTTACTATATGCCCATAGTATGGCTGCTTAAATTAAAGCTCCCTGACCGCAACCCAGGCTACAAGTTTCTCCTTGAAGACTATCAAGGGTTTAGGGCCACCCAACTAGCCCACCGTTATGCTGGGTGATTTTCTGTTGCAATCCACCGCATCACATGCATCAAACCCTCTCCATTCTTGGCGCTTCTCGACAGGCTGCACTATCTTCATGGGAACTCTTCTCGTCCCTAGATAGCTCTACGCCCATATTTATTTTCACGAGGGTACCGTTACAAGCAGATACCCATATAGGACCCAAATCTCAGGACCTGGTAGCGGTAAGAAAAAGTTTGTAGCTTCGCGTTGAGGATAACCAGGATTACTACATGGGTTATAGGGTTACTAGCTCACTTACTAAGTCCCCCTGACCCTCCAAGTAGGTACCGCCCCGCTTGCAGCAACCCCTTTAGAGACCCTGTGTTTGCTTTTTGTTCCACAGTAACAGCTCTCATTGAGTGTCGGGCAGACATGGGGCACGTAGTCAATGGTTGCTGACTGAGAGGGTCAGCGGGGACTTTTGGCATTGCAAGTAGGTCAAGAACCCGTATAACCCATGTAGCAACCTGTTGTCCATGCTAGTAACCTGTATACTGGCTAACTCTCCCTGACTTTAAACCTTATAGAGCATGTTCAAGACCATTGGCATGATGGTTCTAGCTACTGCGTGTCTCCAGTGTGCCTGTCCAAGAGACACGAAGGCCCTAGACCATAGTGTAGTAATTTGGCCAGGAATACCGTCACATGTTCTGTCTATTGTTCCTTTCCCCTACAATGTTCCACCAGAAGGCTTCAAACGCACACCCCAAGACAAGACCCCAAGAGTCAACCCAACCCCTGAACCCTATATCCTACCCTCAGGTCCAAGTAGCTAATAGTCATATACTTACCCAAAACCTATACTATGATTACTATTACCCAGATCTCAAGTACCTAACTATTCTCCATTGATGCTCAACACCTCCAGTCCCCTAAGACCCCCAAAGCCCGAGGCAGGCCTGACACTCTCGTTTAGAACCTTGAAATTGAAGGAAACTTTGATTGAGCACCGGCTCGCTACGACTCTGGCGGTTTTCCCACCAAACTAACATGAGCTATAGTCTAAACTCCTTAAAGGGGGGGGTATATCAGTTAGATAGGAGATTATATAGGGGACTAATATGGGGGTTAATAAGGGGGATACTAGGAGTTTAGACTGTTTTAAAACCTAGCTCACATGAAACCCCTGTCGATTTTCGCGAAGCAGGACAGTAGTCTTCCTCTTTCCTGGACATTTTTAGGGGTACCGAACCCTGAGCTCTGAACCCCAAGCCCTAAAAGGTCCGATAAAAAAACCGTAAAACCCTATACCCTACACCCTAAACACACTAAACCTGAACCCTGACTCCAGTAGCAGGCTCGCGAGTCCGCGATTGTAGACAGCTGCTCCACTGCAGCCTTCTTACGGCAGGCAGAGCCTGAGGTTCGAGAGGCCATTTCAGGGCTTAGGGTTTAAGATAGAGGGTTTAGGGTTTTATAGGGCTTGTAAGGATGTAAGGTTTAAGGATTTAGGGTTTGTAGGGTCTATAGGTTGTGTAGGGTTTAGGGATTGGATGTCTTTAGGCCCGCATTCTGAGTTTGGGTTATGGTTGAGAGGGTACGGCTAAGTGCTTGGAACCAAGATTGAACCGGGAGGGGGAAGAACCAGATTGTTGTAAGAGAACCTTGGAAGCACCAAACCCGCAAATTAGCAACCCTACTACGGTCCTTTGGTATTTCGGGAGTTGGAGTTGAAACATCTTCTTATTACTTGAGGTGAGTCTCGGTGCTGACAGTATGGGGGCGGTTTTGGGCTTGAGCTGTGGAGGTATGAGCTCTTTAGGGACTTCAGGCTTATCTGTTTTTAGGTGTTTCGGGCTTAGGTACAAGTAGGTTTCAGTGGTTGAAGGATGCCTTGGGTGTGCTGTTACAGAACGAAAATAAATATGCTGTTTGATGAAAAATGTCATTGCTAATTATAGATCTTAAAGTCGAATTCCTTAACAGCAACCGAGAAGAGGAGCAGCCTGAGATAGTCTTCCAATCATGAACGGGACCCAGAGACTCCAGCTTTTTGGTATGGCCGCGGCACCGAAATTTCTGGGGCCGCAGGTCTATCTGCTTTGGAGCGGACTACGTACTCCAACTACAGAATCCAAAGCCATGTGTGTTCATGGCAGCCTTTTGACAAGGTCTATTGTCAAGCGCATCAGCCCCTGCCCAACCTTTATGATTTTGATTTCTTTTTGCTGCCAATGCACTTTGGCGGCCGTGACTATCGAAACCTCCTTCTTGAAATGGTTAGGGGTGTGGGTGGCTCTAGAGGAATCCAAGTCTAGAGATTTGGAAGTTGTTCCTTCGCGTTGCTGTTTCTGAAAGAAATCCTTCAAAGTGAGCCAGCAGCACGCATTGTCGGTAGAATTCCTGACTAGTGAGCGATACGTGCATTCCCAGGGGACCCCAGATAGGACACACCTTCTAAGAAATTCCTAGGTTCATTCATAATTCCACTCTTAGAGTCCTTCTTGTGGGATCTCTCTGATTTGGGTTTTTTCTGGGAATCTACCAAAATCACCACCAGCTTCAAAATCGTAGTTCTCCGCCAAAGCCCAGCATACCACATGAAGCCTCAAGTCAAGATAGCTCAAGGCCACCCACTTTATATAAGCTACGGACCAAAGTTAGTGGCGGGGGACCTGTAGCGGGATGTGTAGGGGGTTAGGGCGGAACCTTTGAGGAAGAACTAGAACTTAGTCCAGGGCTCATATCCTGAGCCCAAGAAGGACCGAATCCTGGCCCTGGGGCTCTGGAAATCTTTGCGAACCTCCCCGCAAGTCTTTCAGGGTTTAGGGTTTACCTTAGTTGACCTCAAGTCCTAAATACGCTAGAATGGCGGTAAACCCAACACGCGCAGCTTTATTTGCGGTACTTCAGGCGTAAGTACTGCTATTCGCGTTCTTGAGGGGAACCCCTTCCCAAATATCCCTTTTCTAACGTCATATAGTCCTTACAACCCTACATGCAACTACCCAGGAGGTTCGCGAACTTACGCCCCGACCCCCAAAACCTCAGCCGTGTTGGCACTCCCTATCCTAGACCCTAGAGTAAAACCCCTAAACCCTGCACCCTAAGCCCTACACCGGAAACCTAAACGTTTGCCTTTGCCTATGACCTGCTCGGAGGGCCATGGGTCTATAGCGCCTATGTTGTGCTCATGATCACATTAGACACGCTTGAGTCGCCTCTTTAGTTTACCACTTATCACAGAGTTAGAGGAAAAGGCTTTTTGCAGGGAACGGCTACAGCTGGACCTGCAAGTAGCAGCGCCCCAGAAAAGAAGGGCTCTACGGATATTCTATTAGGGATCATAGGGGTTGTAGCCCTAAACCCTAAATTCTTTCACCCTAAACTCTAAATTCCTTCACCCTAGCCTTAAATTCCTTCACCCTAAACCCTAAATTCCTAAACCCTATACCCTGATTTCCGAAACCCTAAGCCCCTAAACCTCCTAAATTCCTGAACCCTAAACCCTAAACCCCTAAATTCCGAAGCCCTAAACCCTAGATCTGCCCCTTAATCCTCCAAGCAGGTGTGGCGCGCTCGATTGGCAGACCTTCAGTTCGAATCAGGCCAAATGTTTTCTCAGTTTAGGGGTTTAGGGTTAAGGGTTTAGAGTTTAGGATTTAGGATTTAGGGTTTAGCGTTTAGAGTTTAGGGTTTAGTTTAGGGTTTAGGGTTTATAGGGGTTAGGCTTAGCGTTTAGGGGTGTAGGGTTTGGGGTTGAGGCTTAAGGTTTAGGGTTCAAGGGTCTAGGGTTTAGGGTTTAGGGGTCCAAGTATACAGATAATGCTAACATTGGATTCTAAAGTCTGTAAATCTGACCTACATTCGGCCACTTGGATCCCTGCATGGGACTGGGGCAACCACAAAGCCCCAAGATTGTAGTCCTCCTTAAGTCGATGGAATATGGGGTGTATGGGACTCGTATTTTTCATATACCCAAATCCATATTCTATCTACTTAAGGAGGACTATACTTATACGACCATATCTTAGCCATATGACAGATTTAGGGACTAAACTTTTGGGTGGAGGCTAGCAAGATCCGCTTGCCATCCACGGTGTGCTGGTCTAAGAGGCACAGAATTTGTAATCGGTGGCTTCTGGATTTGAGTGGTAGAGTACGTCTACCTGGTCCTCAAAAGTAGGTAAGGTAATAGCCCAAACCCATCCCACCCCCCCAAGAAAAGCCCAACATGCAATGATTTTATATTTTTGGTGTTCAGGTAAACCCTAAACCGCATGTACGGCTTTAGAGTCTTGGGTTTGAAGGTTTTGCGAGTTTGGAGCAGCAGGTTGGAAGTTTTGGATGCTTGGAGGCGGTTTTGCTGTTCTCGGTTTTTGTAGGGTTTAGGGTTCCTGGATTTAGGGTTCTGGGTTTATGGGGTTGTCTTGGGTCCTACCAGATCCTAAGCCCGAAGCTGGAACTGGACCATCGCAGGCCATGAGGCCTTTAGTCCCAGGTTATAAGCATGAGTACACTACTAAAAAGAGCCTGCACTGCAAACGGATAAGGTGAGGTTGTCCCATCCAAGCAACTTCCCCACCGCACCAGTGAGAGTGCAGCCAAAATTGTCAGCATAAAGAGGAGACCAAATTAAGTCGCGACACTCCAAGGAAATTAAAAGGAGCCCTGCCGAAAATCGAAACCCAAAAGAAACCACACCAAAAGGAAACGCCCTACAAAACCAAACATCCAACCAAGAAAAATGGAACACAATCCCTACTCCCACACCCAACAAAAAACCAAGGAACACATCCACATCAATCACTGCACCACACTCAACATTGCCCCGACAGAACAGGGCTTGCCGGACGGTACCGGCATAACACTCTGGATGCGGACGGTACCGCAATCCAACTAACTCGGAACAGTACTAATTCGGACCAGATACTCATTTCTTGGCAGCTCGAGGTTCAGCCACGGACAAACGCTGACCGGCACTACGCTTACGAGACTCCCCAGACCCCTGGCCACCCTTGCCGCCCTCAGTTCCCGACCCACGGCCTCCTCCCTTGAACCATCCCTTGATCTCCTCCCCTGAGTAGCCAAGCCCCTCCAAGACGTTTCTGTGGAAAGCTCCTGGAACAAACCTCCCCGCCCTGAGCCCTGCAGGCTGGTACTGCCCGTCTTTCTTTGCTGTTGCCCGAGAAACTTCGCCACTTCCAAGGAAAAACCTTGCAGTTTGACCAAGCCAAGTGGGCTTAAAAGTAAGCACCAACACCCAGGGTCTGTCCTCACCTTCGTCCGGGGGCTCAGAGTGGGTGATAGCTTCCACACTATCGCCCGAATCCACTCCCGCCAGTTCCTTCCTTGCTTTCTCCTCAAGGCCCTGTTCTGTAAGCTGCTCAACCAGGGTCACGAAAACCTGCTGCTTCCAAGGGGTGGGTCTGGTGCCGCCACTTCCTTCCCCTCCAGCCCTAGCCGCCGCCGCCCCTGCTTTCCAGCTCTCCCAGAGAGCAGCCAACTTCGTACGGAACCCCCCCAGCAGCGTACACGACGACTTGACGAGAGGCTTTGTCTTTACCCCATCCCTTCGCTGTCGCAGCAGACAGTTTAGCAACATCAGCCAAACGGCCCTCTAACTCGGAGACCCTCTGGGGCAGGTTACGTTCCGCCATCGGTCAAACAAACACTTGAGACTAAAGGCTGCGATAGGAACGTTCAGCGCAGATGGAATTTAGCTAGGTGGTATTTAAAATGATGCACACTTCTAAACACGTCACTACTACCCATATCACGCAAGCATAGTGGGCACTCCATTGGGAACTGATTTTCCTCGTAGCGGTGATCTGCCGCGATATGAAGACGTAGGCTGTCGCGACCTGGCCAAAACCCTGAACAAAACGGACAAACATATGGATGCTCTAACTGGTGGTCATACCTGGTGTGCCTGGTGAGCCACATTTCTCTTTCAAAGGAACGAGGGCAGTGGGGACAATCAAAACCACCCTGACGAAAGGTCCCCACGCGATGCGTAAGCAACTTATGATGAGAAAGTCCCCCCCTTCGTTGTGTATCGTTTGTTGCATCCCGGGAAGTCGCAGACAAACTGCCCCTCTGGGTTAGTACGAGATCTATCGACATTCCTCAAATTCCTGTATTTGGTCCGAACCCGTCGCGGCGCATTAGCATCGAGCTCCGCCTTGGCCTCCTCTTGTTTGAACACATACCACGCCGGTGGTTTACGCTTACGTGAAACCCTGCGAGGAGTAAGTCCCGTATGTGTAGGCCCTCCCTCCCCTTGAGCCTGGGCCTGAAGCGAAAGAACCGCAGTACTAATACACAGACGTAGCAACGCCAGGTCCCCTTCTGTGTCCATGTCCATCACCCAGTCGCCCGACGCAACATCACATAGTTGTTCAAAGTCAGATATATCATCCTGCCCAAGTGCAATTTGTACCGCTGTTGTAAGTTTTTGCCCAAATGCCTCGCGTCCGCCCTCCCTGTCTTCCACACGAAGAAAAGCGCATGTCTGACAGAACTCGTCCCTGATGCGCTTCCCAGCAGTGTCCAATCGCTGTTGGTGACTGATCCTCTTTCTTGTCTTACCCTCTAGTTTAACCGAAGTCGGATCCCTTACTGGGGGCTGCGTACCAGGTTGAACATTCCTAGGTGGGTACCACGCAGCAAGTCTACGAACCTTGAGCCTCCAAGTGGCGTCCCCATCCTTACTGTTAGCCAGCTGTAACCACCCTTGTCTCTCCAAACCAGCCGCAACGAGATCTCTTGCAAAAGCATCACGCAGCCGTTTACCCGCCTGCAACCCTGGACGCCGCTGCGTGCCAATTTCAGGGAGCAGCATTCCAAACAGAACCCTTTTAGGGATACGATGGTCCGGCATTCTCCCTACATGACCCAACCAGCGCAAGCGCGCCTGAGACACCAACTCCGCAATAGTCGGTACCCCCAACCACGCCCGAAGAGCATCATTGGACAGGCTATGTTCCCTCTGATACCTAATCCCATACCCGGACAGTCTACGCAGGCATATGAAATGAAACCTTTCTAGAGCCTTCCTAACTGGATAAGTGTGCGTCCACACCTCCGCTCCATACAGCAACACAGACAAGACACACGCTCTATACACACGGACCTTGGTAGACAACGACAACTGTTTGAGGCTCCAAACAGAGCTGTTAAGCGACCAGAAGGCTTTTCTCGCTTTTTCCAACCGTTCCCGGACTGCAGCGTCACCAGACCCCGTGCGCTGTACGATTACCCCGAGATACTCAAACCGATCAACAAAGTCAATTTGCGAAAACCCCTCAAATTCTGTCACTTCAATAGCCGGGTGAGGTCCCATTTCAGTGCTTAAGGCCTTGGTTTTCTCAACAGACAAATTGAGGCCCCATGTGCACAAATGGGTCTGGAAATTCGTTGCCTTATCCCTCAAGTGGGCCAACGTACTAGCAACAAGAGCCGCATCATCCGCGTAACCCAATTCTTCAAGTTTCAATTCATCCCAAGTTGTATACTTCTCATGGGGATCCCGATGTAATAACGCCCCATCTATGCGTGTGAGCCACTCAACACCACCCCCAGATTCCTCCTGCCACGCCTCAAAAACAGCAGACAAGAAAATGTTGAAAAGCAGGAGGGCTAAATAACACCCTTGTCCCAGCCCAGTGGAAAGCTCAAAGGAATCTGAGAGATTGCCTTCGACGCACACCCGCGCGGATTTACCTGTGTAGTACATCTGGATCAAACGTAGCATTTTGGGAGGGACACCCTTTTTTCGTAAAACTGCCCACAACCCAGCCCGAGAAACAGAATCATAAGCCTTAACTAAATCAACAAACAGAACATGGAATGGGTGCTTCTTGTAGTCAGCTATTTCCATGGCCAGTTTAAGTGCAAAAGCCATATCCATGGTACCCCTTCCAGGCCGGAACCCACATAGTGACTCAGGCAAGATTTTTCGTTCCTCAACATAGGTTGCTAGCCGAGCATTAAGAATCCTAGCGAAAACTTTTCCAGGTATAGACGCTAGTAAAATGCCCCTCCAGCGTTTACAGAACGTTAAATCTCCCCTCTTTGGCAACGGTACCAAATATGCATCCTTCCAAATTTGAGGCATAGGCTCATACTCCATCCACACCCTCGCGAAAAACTCATGTAGCGCCCTCATATTTACCGGGTCCAACGCCATCAAAATTTCAGCTTCGATGCCATCCGGACCCGAAGCCCTGCCCGTTTTGAGCCTGCCTAGCGCAGCCACCGTTTCACTGAAAGAAGGAACCTGGTCCAAACTAACCGCCCTTGGGAGTTCTGATACCTTATCCATCTGCGCCTGAGAAACGACGGCCGGTACATTCAGAAGTTCATCAAAGTACTCCCTCCATCGAGACACTCGACCCGAAAGTGTGAATATCAACTCACCTTGCGCATCCCGTAGTTTGCCAGGAGCCCTGCGATTAGTAGCCAAGACTCGCCGGAGTTCCCTATAGCCTGCGAACTGATGATTATGATCCTTAGCATCAACCTGCTGTTGTATACTTTCTGCCTTCGCAGCCCACCATGTATTAAGTATTCGCCTAACCTCCTTTTTGGCGTCCCTACAAACTCTTTTATACTCCTTTGACTGACAGCCTAATGGGGACTTGCTGGCCGCTTCTCTTTTTTGAATACTAAGTTCCGCTAACCTGTCCGCATTTGCTTTTTTCCATTCCGGCATCGGATCCCGGCTTACCTCCCCCAAACATTTACTAGCCACTTTTCTAACTGCATACCCAAAAAGTTCATAACCTTCGTCAAAGAAGCCTTCAGCCATGAGGGAGTGCAACTGTGTATTCAAGTCATCCACCACCCCCGGTGTTGTGAGCCCGTCCACCTGTAACCGACTGACTCTAGCCTCCCGCCCCCCTCCATCAACCGAACGGTAAAATTTGCCCAACGCTGCCTTAGGGGGAACCGCAAATTGAACTTTAAGGAAACGATGGTACGTGTTGTGACGATATCCCGTCATGACTTTTACATCAGTAACAAGTGCCTTGGTTTGCTATGAACAAAGAACATGATCTATCTGGAACCATCTTTTCGAGGCCTGATGGATCCACGTCCCATATGACTTATGCTGATAGAAGGTATACTCGCGATTCTCAGCCTTTCCCGTCTGCTAGCGCAGAAGTCCAGAAGCCTAACGCCATTTTCATTACGCTCGGGAAGCCCATAATTGCCCACCATTTATTTCCCTCACTGTTGGCACCCCACTTCCCGCCTCCACCTCCGCATCCGCCACCCCGACCCTCGCATTAAAATCCCCCAGAATAATTAACTCATCCCGGGGCGAAACCTTATCCAGCATCGCTCCTAAATCTTCGTAAAACTGTTCCTTTTCCGACTCCGCACAGCGAAACGTTGGCGCGTAACACGAAAGGACGCTAAAAAAACCTGCCCCTAACCCGCAGCCGTAAGCGCAAAAGCCTCCCACCACCAAACTCACAGAAACTGTCCGCCTCTCGCCAAGCATGCGCCATTTCACGATTAAGTAAAACGCCCGCGCCGTACATCGACCTTTCCGAGGTTTCAGGTATTCCCGAAAACACAAACATCCAGTCCTGGTTTACTTGATACGAACCCTCTCCTTTCCACCGGTGTTCCGAAATTGCACACAATGAAATGTTTCGATTGCCAAGTTCCTCACACAACACATCAATTTTGGTTGGATCTTTTCCCTTGATTTGCACGTTTCCTTGGTTGTTGTGGTGGAAGTCCGACTTCGGAGGGGTAAGCCCGAAGCCCGACAACCCAACCTGCGCAGTAAGCTTCTTGATTACTATAGTAGGGAATGCAGGAACGGATTCCTCCCGCAGCCGCTAGAAGACCTCCGTAAGACAGTTATTTCCATGCTCCCTTCCATTTCCGGAACCCCAAAAGCTAAACTCCAAACCCTACACTCTAGAGTAGCCTCCACTTTCGGTTCCTTATTCTAGGGTTTAAGGTCTACCTGGACCCCAAAAGTAGGTAAACTTATAGCCCAAAACACCTTAAAACAGCCCAAAGGGGTATTATTCTACATACTTTTGGGGGTTTAGGTAGGGGTTTAGGGTTGAGGATAACAACCAACAAGCAACTAGAACCAGGCGACACCTCTTGGAAGCAATGGCTAGACTCCTGGGAGCTACCCAGCATGAGCCTCAGACGGGGGGGTTTAGGTTTCGTATTGAGGGCTGCCGGAATTTTGCGTAGATTTCATAAGGGTGGTCAGAAATGGCCTTGGGACTTATGCGCTTGACCAAAAGCTCTAAACCCTATATGTGGGTCATCGTTGGGCATGTGTTGAAAGTTGTAGGGTACCGGCCAAGCCAAGGAAAACCGATTATATCCTCGACCTCCACTGTTATCCCGCAGGGGCACCAGAAGCCTTAAAGAGCTTAGATACTCCCAGTATGACGTGAGGTTAGTGTTTACAGGTCTTGGGCTTAGGCTCAGGGATTTAGAACAGCTTCGGGGGTTTTCCTCGATGAGTGATGATTGTGGCCTGCGTTCCGTTCATTTCCTGCTTTTTGGTCGGCAATAGCTCATGAGGCTTTCTGGGCAAACTGAGACATGGTAGTTTCCCTAAATAGGGGAGGCCCAATATAGACCCAAACATATTATAACCCTTATTATGGGAACCCCCCAAAGGGCACCCCTAGTTTTGGGAAACCCCAACATAAAAAAAAAAGAGGAAGCATTCCGCGCTTCGGGCTTACAACGAAGGATTTAGGGTTTGTGACCATGTTTGGTATAGCCTAAACCCTAAACCCCACTGCGCCAGGTTAAGTAGTCTACTCGTGCATCTTATGGGTCTACTATGAGGTTTTTGGTTTGTAGGGAGTGGTTCTAGATCCACAGAGCTTACTAGGCAAAACTGTAGTCGGCAGAGAGGTTTTGGATCTGGGGTGCGCCGTACTTTTGAGTAGTTGGAGTTAGCGCCTTGATTCAAAACTATCTTCTGTTTAGAGCAGTCCAGACCCCAAGCCCTGCGCATTTTGTGGTCTGCAAGCATATTCTCAGGGAGTCACATGGAGACCTGCATGCATTGGGTTGTTGTTGGAGATGCTTTGGCTTTTAAGGTACGACTGCTCAACACACAAATGTCATGTGTAGTTGTGAGTAGTATGCAGGAAAGAACCGGTATAGGGTCTCCTCGTCTTCGTGTTTTGGTTTCACATAATTAAGCATAGCCGGTAGCATCTGTGCGGCCCCTCACTTGCTTGCATGTCATGTTGGTTATGAGAAGCATACGCCGTATAAACCCACGTTCATATATATCCCTGAAAAACCCAAAGCCGCCAACACCCCTGATAAGTCCTAAACCTGAGCCCTACCTCCATATCATCTCTGCAAAGCCCCAAAGGTTAAACACATACTCCTAGAATTCTCTCTGCACATATCTGTTTTTTTGCTTATGTAGGGGCTGCACAACCCTAAACCCTAAACCCTAAACCTTAAAACATTTGTTTGAGCTTGTCATGTCCAAAGTCCGGGCACCGGCAGGCGAAGTCAAGTCCAAGGAGAACACAGACTCTCGAGTTGGAGATGGAGGGTTTAGGGTTTAGGGTTTAGGGGAGATTTCGGGTTTAGGGTTTACCTGAACCCTCCACTGTAGTAACTTTTTTTTGGTGTCCTAATAAGAATCATTCATTACCCAAAAACCGTACCACACCCAAAAAGGATTTACATTGGAGGGTCCAGGTAGGGTTTAAGGTTTAGAGTTCAGGGCTCAGGGTTAAAGATTTCGGGTGCCTTTGTGTGTAGGGTTTTGGGAGGGTTTATAGGATGTCGTGCTTAGGATTCTGGTGCTTCCAAAGCTTGAAGGTACCCCACATTGGCCCCTACCTGCCCCCTGGGTCCTAACTATTGGGCCCTCAATTGGTGCAAGAGGACCCCATGCAACATTATTCGGTCATAGTAGGAGCCCATACTTTCAACCCAAAGGCCCTAAACCCTAAACTCTCAGCCCTAAACGTCCTAGACCCTAAGTCCTAGACCCTAGACCTTATAAGGCCTAAACCCTGAAACCTAAACCCTGTTCCCCTGCCTAAGGAGCGGTGGAAACGTTCGGTGAAGAAGCTTCGCGGCCTGGGCGCGCTCTTGAAGGGAAAGGCCCAGTCAAATGGTTGGGGTTCAGGGGTTTAGGGCTTCGGATTTAGGGTTTAGGGTTTAGGGCTTAGAGTTTAGGATTTAGGGCTTAGGGTTGAGGTCATTGGGCTTGGGGTCTACCTGCAAAGTTTTGCTATACGTTTTGAGTTGAGGATTAAGTGGTAGGGAATTCGGGGGGTATTGGGCTTTTAGTTCTTATGGCTTGGGAAGCTTCAGGCCTAGGATTGAGGGTTTTGAAGTAGGGGGTGGGAGTTGAGGCACGGAGTTGTTTGATTTAGATGTCAGGGGCCAGGGATTCAGGAGTTGGGCTTGGGGTTTTTGAGTTCCAACTTTACGAAAACCAGGTTTTGGGTTAAGGGTTTGAGGCAGTTGGTTCAAAGGTTCAAAGATAGGAACCAGGATTCAGAGAGCGTTCTTCCGTGATTTTGTCCCTCGTACCCCTGCTTGCGCCTTTCTGATCCTCTGATAGCTTTTTTTAATGATTCCACTTATGTAAGTGAGATGTTTTCTTAGTCCCTTATCATTCGTCTATAATCTCCCTTATATCCTCCATGTACCTAAGCCCCAAGCCTCACGCCTCAAGCCTTGAAGAATTATAAGCCTTACCCCCCTCCCCTCAGAACCTAGGGCCCGAAGACCTAATCCCTAAACCCTAAGCCCTAGATGGGTAGTTCCCCAAATTATGGGCCCTTTTTGTCTATAGATCATATTACGGCACCTAATATTTAGGCGTACCAAAATGGGACCATAATTTTGGGAGCTACCCATACACGAGAGCCCGAGATTGAACTTTCTTGGGGTCATAAACCATAAGCCTTCAACCCAAGCTGCAACCCGAACCCCAAGTCCTAAACTCCAGGCTCTACACCCAAAACCCTGAAACATAAAGCCTACATGAATCTAAGCTCCACACCTCAAACCCCCAAACATGAAGCCTTGTTGTATCCTAAAACCCCACTCCAAAAGTGTAAAGTCTAAACCCTAAACCTCAAAACTCAACTCCCAAACTTTGCGATTTAGGGTTCAGTGTTCATCCCCCACCCCTGCCTGCAAGAGGCTCCCACCGGCAGCCTAAGAGTCTCCACCAGCCTCCGTCCTTCGGGCAGCCAAAAGCCGCCACGGGGACTGCGAGGGGAAGCGGCTCATAGGGTTTTGTGGGGTCTTAGGGGGGTTCAGGGTTTGGGGGTTTAGGGGGCTTGGGGGAGTTAGGATTTAGGATTCGGGTGTTCCTCAATGCCTAAAGGTGTGCGGATGCAGGGAGTGTAGGGTTCAGCGGCCTGAGGGTTTGAAAATTCTGGTTTAGGGCCTTGGGTTAAGAAATTTGATCTTAGGGTTTTTGGGGTATTGGGCCTTCGAGAAATTCAGAAACAATTCGATTTCCAGGAGCAATAGGTTAAGGGCTTATTACATTATTAAGGAAATCATTTCCAGGGCCAAATCCCATGCTGCCAGCCGAGGGAAGAGTACTGCGTGGTGAAATGAAGCCCACCGCTCTCAACCCTCACTCTCTGGCAGACTAAACTGAGTGCTGTTCTTCTCGGGGCCTCCACGGGTGATTTCATGATTGGTTTGGTGGGGGTATGCCCTTGCCTCGGGTTTTGAATTTCAGAAGCTAAGACGTCCTTCTAACCTAACAGAACATGGCTCTTGAAAAGGAGCATTTTGTAGGCAGGCGCTGTCTACCAAGGGGTAAACCATTACCAGCAGCTGACACGATTTCGTCTTGATTACCAGCTATGCTATAACAGCGAGGGAGCACTCCGATCGACATGAACCTTCCCAACTCTACGCCGGATATCACTGAGATGTTATCCTACAACCTAAGCTCTGCAAGTCTAAGCAACCCTTCGAACGTAGACCCTAAGACCTGAACCTCAGACCCGACCCTAAGCCCTAATGACTAAACCCTGAGCCTGAACCCTAAACCAAGTGAACTCTACTCTTATGACTTTTAATGATTCAGTCGTGGAATTACTCAGGCCGACTAGCAGTTCCTCCCGACGAAGTAGCCTTGCCAGTGTCCTCTGACAATAGAATTGGTTTAGGCTTCTGGGGTTCAGGGTTTAGAGTTTTGGGCTTTAGAGCTAAGCGTTTAGGGTGAAGGGTTTTGGGCTTCAGGGCTAAGCATCTACGGATGAGGTGGTGAGAGGTTGGCATCTGAAATAGTTCAAGGACTTCATGTGTGGGTCCTTGCGGGTTCGTGCCCTGAGTCAGGGCCATATTCCATTAGGGGTTTATTACCATTACTTGGGGTTTGGGGGCGGGTTATTTTGGTTTTGACATTTTGAGATTTCCAGATTAAGGAAATTTGAGAACCCTAAGTAGTGGTAAGTTTATGTGAGCTTGAGGGTTTAGGGTTAGGGGTAGGGGTCCCAACCCAAGTGCGCAAACTGCCAAGAAAACCTTCCTGATCGATGCATTTGACCTCAGCAATTTAGGGTTTGGGACATACGGATTATGGCCAAGGGTTCACGGACTGTATAGTACTTTCTCGCAAAATACTAGCATCCTTCCCTTGCCCCCCAACCCTGAAAAAGAACTCTAATTTCTGGAAACCCTTGCCCTTAGACATCCATCACCAGATAAGCCCTTTATATGTATATACATATATGCATATATCTATTTTTTTATTTATATACATATATCCCTGCAACACACTTGGAACCACTCGAAAGGGAACCCGACAGTTTGGAAATTCGTAAAGTCCACATGTAGATGTTGAGTTTTGGGGATGCTCTCTAGGGCCTCTAGGGCAAACCCTAAACCCAGGGTTAGGGTGTACTAGGTTGCCGACAGTACGCCTTTTCCCTTTTTGTTTTGAGGTCCCCTTATTAGATCTGAACATTAGGCAACAGGCTACCCGTCTTATTAAGGGGTTACTGGGGAACCTTGCTTGGGGTTTACTTGGACCCCAAAAAGTATGTAAAATAATGGCCTCTATGGCTGTTATTATGGGTTTAGGGCTAGTATTTTACATACTTTAAGGGTTCAGGTAGGGCCTACCCCGCTATGGTTTCGGGATTTCGTGTTCAGGGTCTGTATAGGGCTCCTGGCTGAGCCCTTTGGGGTGGTGAAGTCCTGGAAAAGTATTCAGGGTTGGGGGGCTAAGGGCTTCCGGTTAAGCTCCGGGTCGAGGGTTTCGTGGGATGAGGTTTGTAAGCCAGGGGCCCCCAAAAGGTGGGATGAAGCTAGGTGGGTTAAAGGATCTTTAGTGCAGACTCTTCCATATTGGCGCATATTTACTATACCCCACCTTCCTTCATCCCACCTTTTGAGCCCTTTGGTTAAGGCAGGTTTAGGGGTTGAGTGTTTAGAGTTTGGGGGTTTTGGCGTTTAGGGTTTGGGTATTGGTGCAAGGGTTTTGGGCGATTGGAGTGGCTCTACCTGAATTTCCTGAGAGGTTTATCAACAGGCTTTCAATAATTTTGGCATTCTCAACGAATCCAAGGATAAAATCCTGATCTGACTGACGCCTATGATCACATGTGATCCCTTCTACCTCCCGGGTCTCTAAGGGCACCCCTACATTGAGAAACGCAAAATTAGGGGTGCATTCTGGGGACTTTGCAGTAAGGATTATCGTCTATCTTTGGTTACTTATTTTTTACTTGCTCCATTAGCAACGCGTGAGCCTCTAAGCAGATATGCTATAGCAAAAATTCTTTCAAGCGGGCTATATAGGGGATGAATTAGGAGGGTATTATAGGGGTTAATACGGGGGATACTTGGAGTCCCTAAACCCCGGTCCGTCCTGGGAGACGGGAGACGAAGGACTTGCAGATGATGGATGGGACTCTAAAGACTCCACCCACCAAGAGAGCCGACCGGAAAGTCTTAGGGGTTAGGGCTTAGGGTTGATTAGGTCAAGGTAACCTTTGCAGCAGTGAAAGATCGAGTTTTGGGATTCAAGCAAGCTTTGTCATCAGCATGCTGCAACACTCTGCAGTGACAAGACTTCGCACCCTAAACCCTAAACCCTAACTCCAGCAAAGCAGCAACGGCAGTGCTGAGCAGCTTTGAATATGGTAGTTTCCCAAAATAAGGGGACCCCAATATAGACCCCAAAATGGGGACCTCCAAAAAGGTACCCCTAATTTTGGGAAACCCCCATATGCTCCAGCTGGGTAGGCTTGGGAGGGTCCTCCTCCTGAGACTCACTCACTGGAAACAAGGTCCCAAGGAATTATTTAGGCTAAAGGTGCTGGACTTAAGGTTTTGGGGTTTAGGGTTTAGGGTTTGAGATTCATAGGGTTTATGGCCGCGTCATAGAGCTCTGCTTCGAGGTTGTCTTCCGGGTTTCGGGAGATTCGGTCGATTTTTCTACGTAATCCCTAAGCGGGGACATACTCATGAATGTATATAGAATATGTATATACATATATATATATAGATATGTTTACATATACACATATATACATACATATATATATATGTATATATGTTCGACATACACCTTGAGGAGCTCCGCTTCAGAATAACAACATGGATATGAAGTCATGGGCAGTATCTTGCCTCCTCCGTATACCCTCAGCAGGGGCGGTCTTTGCCGGAGTATTAAGTAAACCCTTGTCCCCCTCGCGGGTTGCTAAGTTCTTCATAGAACTAAGCTGTACTCAAAAACATGTGAGCCATTGTCAATACTGGGGATACCAAGGGACCATTAAGGGTGGAAATCATTTTGTAGTTTAGTATAGTCCCTAATATATTCCCTAATAAGGGCCCATGTCCATTAGCTGTATAAGGAGTATTGACTGTGGCTCATGTGACGTTTTGAGTCCTAGCTTACTTGGGATCCTAGCTTTGAAATTGTTGCCAACATTGTGGCTCCAGACTCGTTATGCAATTATGGTGGAGGGAAAGAGATATCAAGCTCCCGTAGATTACTTAGGGTCCGAACAAGGTTGCACCTATTGGTAGAAGAGGGAAGCCTGGACCTAAATCGCGACCCTTAGGCTGGATACACAGACTTGCGGCTCTAAAGCCTTGAAACTCTAAATCCCAAACCCTAAATCCTAATGGAGTACAAATGCTCAACCCCAAGCCCCAAACCCCTCTTCACCACACTTCTGCAGCCCTCAGTACTGCAATCAAATCAAGCTTCAGGTGGTTGCATCTCTGAAGCCAGTAGCTGACGACGAGGCGTGGTTGGGTATTGGTTGACAGGATGGCTTAGGGGTTTAGGGGTTTAGGCTGTAGGGTGTAGGGTTAAGGGTTTAAGGTGTAGGGTTGGGAGTTTAGGGTTCAGGGGCTTGGAGTTTGAATTCTGGTGCTTTTTGTTTGGTGGGGTGTGTGGAATTCGCATCTTTGATCCAAGCGCGCAAGCTGAATTCCGAACCCGAATGTCCGAATCACAATCCCCAAGCTACCTTATCTGAACTCGAACATAAAAAGTCTCCAGAAATTGTTATCCCAGAAAGCCTACGACAAATGCGGAAGGACAACATGTGCTTCTGAAAACGTCCTTCGTGCTTTTGGGACACTAAGCCTCTGACTCAGGTCGTTCCGTACCCAGGCCTTCAGACCCTCCAAACCCTAAACCATAAAGCCTAAACGCCAGAAACCCGAAACCCAAACCCCTGAACCATAAATCCTAAATCCTGAGACCTAACTGTGTGGAGGCATTCGGTGGCTTGGTGCCGGGCTCTGCAACTTCATCATCAGCCACAGCATCCTGGGCTATTCGGAGTCAAGGCGGCTGGAGGGTTGAGGGTTTAGCGTGTGGTGTTTAGTGTTTAGGGTTGAGGATTTAGGGTGCAGGGTTTTGGGTGTAGCGTGTAGGGCTCAGGGTTCCGGTTTCAAGCTTCCTCAAGCGAGGATTATACAATAGTGTTTTGGGTTTAGTTGAGGCTTTCTTGGGTATATCCGGTTACAGAGGTGGCCTATATGTGGACGAACTCATGGTAGAGTGTAAAGACGTTAGCGGGTTAGGAGTTGAAGCTTAGGGTGTCTCCGTGGAAGCTGAACTGTTAGACCGCGGTCCTCACGTATGCATACATGCGTGGATGACTGTTTGCATGTACCCATAGGGCCACAGGCAGATCAAATTTTCAATTATTGGAACAGGCAAGAGAGCAAGGAGTCAGGCAACGCCTTCGGGAAGCACTGGTGGCATATCAGAGAGTCTAACTTGGCGCAGACACAGTGTGGGGGATGCCTATTAAGGGCTTAGGGTTTAGGGGTTCAGCTTTGGTTTTGCGGTGTCTGGCAGATGTCCAGGGCTGCAGTTTTATTCGCAAGCAGTGTACAAAAGCGTGTCGCAGCCAGCCAGGACTGCCGAGAGGGCAGCAGCACTACGATCTCTCAGAAGCCTACAGCCATTTAGAAGCAAATGTTACCCCAAACATTGCACCCTAAACCCTAAATCCTAAACCACGCACCGTCAGGTTTGGTCCGCATTGTTTGTCTTGTAATAGTACAATAGGGTTTCGGGTTTAGGCAATTGGAAAATTACTGTTGCAAGCCGCACATGAAAGCAAGACTTTTTGGTCCGGCGCAAATCTTCTACCCAGCCTACAACCCTAAACCCTAAACCCCCAACCTCCAAACCCAAAGCTAGGCCTTAAACCCCAACCTTCAGCCCTAAACTCCAACTCTTTGAACCTCAAACTCCAGGTCTAGAGACCTTGAACCCAAAACCGCACACCCCAACCTTAAACCCTAAATCATAAGCCCTACCTGGACCCCAAAAGTAGGTAAAATTATGGTCAAAAACCTCTAAAAACAGCCCACAAGGCTGTTATTCTACCCGCTTTTGGGGTTCAGGTACACCTAAATCCAACCCACAAGCTTCTTCCAGGAGCTCGGAAGCTGTCCTTCTCTAGTACAGAGAAGCCTCCGCCTATTCCGCGGCTGCCCAACCTGCTGTCAGGCTCCCGACGGTTTAGGGTTTAGGGTTTAGGGTGTATATAGGCTTAGGGTCAATGATTTAGGGTTGAGGGTCTAGGCTTTAGGGTGTTTTGGGGTTAGGATTCGGGACGTTGGGTTGAGTGCTCAGGGTTTTGCGCAACGAGTATGGGGCTTCAGGTTTTGGATGTAGCAGTTGCCGTTCGGTACTTTGGATCGAGAGCTTCGGCTGCAGAGTTTGCCAGGGTTGGAAGCTAGGGCTTGAAGGGCTGCAACTATAAGTGCTTACAGGGGCTTGTATAGGGGTTTATCTAGGGGGTATATATGCGTTATTGGGATCAGGGTTTATGGAGTTTAGGGGTTCAGGGGGTTAGCAATCAGGTGTCGTGTCTAGGGATTAGAGTTACGTAAGACTTGGTGTTTATCTGTTCGGGTTTAGGACTGAGGGCTTGCGATGGAAGCCTTATGGGTATAGGTTTAGGGTCTAGGGTTT
>CAJNIZ010009680.1:26799-39855 GCA_905231905.1 Symbiodinium pilosum
AAATAATGGCCTTTATGGCTATTTTCATGGGTTTAGGGCTATTCTTTTACATACTTTTGGGGTTTAGGTACTGGCATTCGGCCACTGGTGGCTTTAGGGCTTGGGGTTTAGGATACACCAAGGTCGGCAAAATGATGGCCCAGACCATTCAAAAATGCTTAGGGGGCCATTATTTTGCATACTTGCGGGGGTTCACGTACCTTGTCTGAACCTCCAAGTAGGGGCAGAGCATTCAGCAGCTTGAAATCGCCCTGCAAGAGCTTTCCCTTCCTCAATCTAACATAGAAGCCCCAAAAAAGAGGTTTCTAGGGATTATGTAGGGGTACACGGGATTCTAAAGACATATGATCCTCCTAGACTACTGTCTTGTTAACGGGGCTATCTATGAGGTGGGCTGTCCTACTTGTTGTCCTATTTTAAGGCCGCCTGTGCAGCATGCTCCTAGTAGCAAAGGCGCAAAAAAAGGGACCACCGGTTTGACAACAACCCCTAAACCTGTTAGGAGTTACAATACAACCCCCACCAAATATACCCCCCCCAGGGTTTAAGGAGCTAATAAGGATTATATGGAGCTTAATAAGGCTTAATAGGGTTCTAAATTTGGGGTGTACATTTGGGGGGGGTACATGTCCAACTCGTAAACCTGGAACCCTTAACCGGGGTACGGCACCAGTTTGGGGAGGGTGCTTCACAGGCGGCGACAACAGCCCAGAGCGCAAGAAAGCCCCAGCGCCGGATGAGGAAGGCGAATCTTAAAACTTGTTGTTGTGGTGGAAGGGTTCTTCAGGCTTCGGGATTATGGGGTTAGGGGTGCCTAAGCCCTACACCCTAAATCCTCAACCCTAAGCCCTCAGCCCTAAAACCTACATCATTAACCCTAAGCCCTAACACCTACACCCTAACCCTGAGGGTTTTGAGGTTTAGGGGTCTATCGGGCCGGGAGCTGCAGACCAGCTAAAGAATACACGGTATCCGCACAAGCTTTTTCTGCAGATAGCTTGGGTAAAGCCCCCACCCAGTAATGAACCCCATATAGCCCTACTTAAGGTTTAGGATTTAGGGTTTAGGGTTTAGGATTTAGGGTTTAGGGTCTTGGGTCAATCCCCCACCCAGTAATGGGTACCACAAGGGACTATTGTAGGTATCTTCTGGTCCTATGAACTCTATATTAAGGAGCTATTGCTAGAGGGGGAATTGACCTAACGGATAGCCCCATAAAGGAGGTTTAGGGTTTAGGGGGTTGCCACTGGTTATTAGGAGGGACTTCGAACGATTCATATACAGAGTTGATGTACTCTGCGTATGTCTGGGTCATACCCATATGACCCCAAGAAGAATCAGGGATCCCCATTTAAGGTCTCCCACCTAAACCCTAAACCCTAAACATGAATCCTAAACCCTAAATCCTAAACCCTAAACCCTAAATCGAAAACCCTAGACCATGAAATCCTAGGCCCTAAACCCTAAACCTTAAGGTCTCCCTGAAGCCCCTAGACAAAGAGTGCGAGGTGCAGGATGTCAAAAAACACATCTCCCATGGTGTCCGGGTTGTAACCTTAGATCCTAAACCCAAAAGTTTGATTTAGGGTCTAGTTTAGGATTCTGGGTTTAAGATTCAGGGTGTAGAGTTTAGGGCCTAAACCCTAAACCCTAAATCCTAAGCCCTAAATCCTAGACCCTAAACCATGAATCCTAAATCCTAAGCCCTCAACCCTAAATAGTAAACGCTAAACCATGAAACCTAAACCCTAAATCCTAAACCCCAAACCCTAAATCCTAAACCCTGAACCCTGAATCCTAAGATGCCACACTGACACTGCAGATGGGTTGCCAAGTAGGCATGCAAAAGTGAGACCTCAAACCCCTTACCAGGATTTAGGCTTTAGGGTCTTGACCAAAAATCCGTTGACCCGAACTACTTGGACATGTTTTTTGGTGCGCGTCGGTGGGTGTTGAATAGGGGGTCTCCTGCAGCTGAGGGCTTGGCGCTTTTGGAAGAGGATTCGGTTATCCGCCACCTTCAGTGCAAAAATAGGCTCTAGGGGGTGGGTTGGGGTTACCAAAGGCTCCTTAAAACCTGTGAGAATCTCTTTGTGGTCCCCGGCACTCCTTGTCTGATCCGGTGTAGCAGCACCTGCACTCCGGCGGGGTCAGGATCTAGGGTTTCTAAGGTATATGGTAGTTTCCCAAAATAGGGGGACCCCAATATAGACCCCAAAATACTATAGTCCTTATTATAGGGACCCCCAAAAAGGGTACCCCTAATTTTGGGAAACCCCCATATGGATCCTCCTATTGCCAGAGAAGACAACCTCTTAGCGACCTGCGGAGCAGGCTTATAGCTTGAACTGAAGTTTAGACTTCGTCATACACGTAGCAGAAAAAACATGGGTCCTTTTGAAGGGAATGTCAGGGTCATATAGGGTTCAAACATTTGGGTTTAAGGTCGATACTTTGAATCCTGTATGACCGTAAAATCCTTATACCCTGATACCTATGGTCTTGGAGTATACTGACTAGAATCATGCAGGATGTTAAGTATGAGCAGCACAGTTGATGGAAGAGCTCTTGCACCATCTAAATACCCGGAAACCTGGCGATTGTAGCAGTTCCGAGCTGCTAGCGAGGTAGTGCATATGTTTCGCATCAACAGACTGCCAAGATTTACGTTTTCAAAGGCTTTAGGTACATGCAAGAAATCCGACAAACCGCGCAATCCTACAACCCAAAAGTCCAAACTCCACCCCCCCGACCCCAAGCCTACTTAGGCTTTCCACACACACCTATCAAATGCCAGCAGGCATAGCAATAGCAAATAGTGATGACAAGAATATATCCTACACACCAAATGTACAATGTTGGCCTGGAAGGCGACGAAGGCGACTATTCAAAGTGTTTTTCAGATAAAGGTCGGGGTTATAAGGTTGATCTTAATCCTCTCTCCCCCGTCCCGAAACCCTAAACCCTAAACTCTGAAACCTCCACTCCCCAAGCAAAACTGGACAGGGCCACCTGTTCAGCTGTGGGCTGCGCCTGCTACTGCTTCAGCCACTGCCACCGCCGCCTGTCCTACGTTGGCTGCTAAAAATCCTGCATGACCCAATGTGAGATCATGCATGATTTTTCGTGTCAACCCTAAACCCTAAACCCTGAACCCAAGCATGATCAACGATTCAGGGCTTTCAAGTTCAGAGCCGAGTTCAACGGTGCTTCCCAGGTGGTCCTGCGATCGATGGGAAGTAGCAGGTATAGCAGCTTCCTAGTATCCTCCTTGAATCCCCCTTCAAAGGAGTTTAGACTATACAATCTGGAGGCACGCGGATGGAATTGGAGGTGTATGGGCTCTCTTACACCGAGTATTTTGGGGTTGAGGGTTTAGGGTTTAAGGTTGGAGGGTTGAGGTGTAAGTAGAGACTGAGACTTGTATGCAGACCAATAAGAGAAGGCGTACTTCCCCAAAGTATGCTGACCCTTATATGTCTATAGTCTAAACTCCCTAAAGGGGGTTGTGTAGAGGATTATTTGGGGGACTCCTACAGGGTGTTAAGGGACATACTAGGAGTTTAGACTATAGCTCATATACCCCCTCTGAAGCCTATGAAATAAGCGCTATTACAGGGCCCCCAAACCTACCCTAGTCCGGTCCAGCACTCCATGATGCGTTATCTGGGAGCATCGTGGTCACAGGATTTGATGGTTTCTATGGTCCACAACATATAGTAAGATGTTGTCCTTGCTGTGGGTATGGTCTGCTACAAGTACTTAATTAAATTTGTTCGGTTCAGCCACCCAAAAACGCTACTCACATGGCAGAAGTTCGGGTTCAGGGCTGTGGGTTGAGGATTCCATTGCGGGATCCTGAAGAGCACTGACGGCCAGCGTCAGAACATAAAGCTCTATATGGTAGTTTCCCAAAATTAGGGGTACCTTTTAGGTGTCCCAATAACAAGGATTATAGTAAATTGGGGTCTATATTGGGGTCCCCTTGTTTTGGGAAACTACCATATGTCTCATAGGCATATAGGGCATGGCGATGTCCGTGCGAGAGTTCCACACAAGAACTAGCCTCCTGCAAGATAGGTATAACCTGGACCCCAAAAGTATGTAACATAATGGCCCTTAGGGCTATTCTTAGGGGTTTAGGGCTGTTATTTTACATACTTTTGGGGTCTTGGAAACCGAAAGCCCATTTTTACATACCCGCGAAGCGCTAGATGCGTCAAATAGCGCGCAAGAAGAACCCCACCAAGTGCGAACACCGCGTGCAAGCAAACACCCATGCCGATGCTTCCCCTGAGTAGGTTAATAATTAGTATAGTAACTAGGGTTACTATACGGGTTATAGGAGTTCCTAACCTCCTTGCCAACTTTCCATGACTTTTCACTTTCCAAGTAGACCCTGATTTCGCAAGCGAAACTTTAAAACAGATTGGTGGACGTTTCGAGCTAGCCTGCCATTGTATAGACAAAAGGAGGAGATGCCTCTTTTTTAGACAGCTTGAAGGGGTACTTACTACTAATCAGTGGAAAATTGGAGTTGCAGGTAAACCTATGGGGAGGGTGACTTAGTAAGTAGGTTATTAACTCCTATGATCCATATGGGTGGTTGTCAAAATTATGGTCTCTTTTTGGCTCCCTATAATAATGCGGCACCTAATATTTAGGGTACCCAAAAAGGGACCATAATCTTGACAACCACCCATATGGTGTTTAAATCTTCTTCAACCTACTTGCTAAGTCCCCCTGACCCTCCAAGTAAACCCAAGGACAAATGGTAGTTTCCCAACATAAGGGGACCCCAATATAGACCCCAAAATACTATAATCCTTATTATGGGGACCCCCAAAAAGGTACCCCTAATTCTGGGAAACCCCCAAATAGTGTTGCTGTCAGCAGAAGGTCTCGGACCGTTTCGGGCTCTTGCCTCGCCCTTTTCTTGCGGATTTAGGGTTTAGGGTTTAGAGTTTAGGGTTTAGGGTTGATGGGATAAAGAGAAAGATGTAAAGTCTTATCTTGTTGGAGATTAAATGGGGGCTACTGTTTGGATCCATCCCCCTATTCCCTACCAATAGCAACCACGAAGCTTGGTCTCCCGTCATGTGAGCTCTGGTCTAAGCTCCTTAAAGTGCTGTTATACAGGGGATTATAAAGGAGCATTATTACAGGTGTTCTTAAGGGGGGATACTAGGAGGTTGGACTATAGCTCATGTAATTCCAATCCTTCCTGTTTGATTCGCTCGGCGTGCTGTAATCGCAGTAGCGAGAGATTTTTTGCTTATAGGGAACGGATCAGCGGCCCGCAGCAGGAAGATTAATCCAAACTTCCTAGGCCCTCAACCCTAAACTTTGAGCCCTACTGTTGATACTGAAATTCATGTACGGCCCACTCTTGTATCCCAGTATCTTCATTGTGAACCTAGCCCCCCGATCGCTAAACCTTGAATGTCATAGTTGTTCCCACCATTCCTGGCTAGGCCCCGGCTGACCCTAGATCCTACCTAGACCCTCCAATGTAGTTCCTTTTTGGGTTAGGACTCTTACTATAGGACTACCAAAAGGTACTACATTGGAGAGTCTAGGTAAACCTTAGGTGCCATATAGGAGTTTCCATTTCCTTTTCCATTCCTACTCGCAAGTTGTGAGGCCATGTACTTTTTTTGCTCTCGTTTCATGAGGCTTTCGCCCCGCTGCGCCCGAAGTCAGCTGAAAGACAAACTCCTGAGATTCAGGCCCGAAATAGGGCTAAAACGGGGCTTATGTAGTGGTATATACGCGTCAGACAGGGGTCTCATAGTTTGTAGGGTCTACAGGGCTATATAGGGATATATAGTCTCCTTGCTTTGGGTTAGAAGGGCACGAAGGCATCATGAAACTCACAATTCCCACTTACGTACTCTTTGGGACTTAAGCATGAGGAACTGCGCAAGATGTGGTTTCGTGCTTGAGGGCTACGGGTTTAGAGGCTTTAGGGTTTAGGGATTTAAGGGTTGAGGGTTCAGGGTTTGAGGGTTTAGGCGTTCAGGGGCTAAGGGTTTAAGGCCCTATGCAGCCCTACAACCCCTGTAAACCCCTACATCCCTCCTAGATATCCCCACATAACCTCTTCAAAGCTACTTTTGGGGGTTCGCTTCGCATGTAGGAGATCGAGGCAAGTTGCGCGGGGTCCTTACATGTTGTCTGCTCCGTGTTTAGGGCTGGAGGCGTGGGTTTTTAAGGTTGAGGTTTTGGAGCTTTAGTATTTAGGGCTTAGGTTTCAGGGTTTAGGTTTTAGGGTTCAGGGCCTAGCGTTCAGCCTGCTCCTGACAAGCATGAGCCTTTCCTTCAGGCAAACAAACCCCTAAGTGGAATCCAAACTGCGCAAATTAGATATTCTTTGTACACTTTAGGGCCCACAGTAGGTATTCTGTAGACCTCAGGGCACAAAATAAGTCTTCTTTGTAGACTTCAGGGCCCAAATTAGGTCCCCAAACCCTAAGTCCTAAACCATAAACCCTCTTTGTAGACTTGGGTTCCTCGGGTTCAACCATAATGCCTCTCGTAGAGGGGACGGTTTCCTCGTCCTTGCTGTTCATGCACTCATGGTTGGCGGTGTAGGATTTAGGAGGGTTTAGGGTTTACCTGTAACCCTAATAACCTACAGTTTCACGGGTTATACCTACTAATTAGGGGGTACTTACTACTAAACTGTAGGTTATTGGAGCCACAGGTAGGGCCTAGGTATCCAGGGGGTCTTGCTGTTATGGCATAAACTGAGTATAGATCCCCAAGCTAACATCGAATGTGGGGTACCCCCTTCCCCTCATTACGCAACTCCCTACCCCATAATTAATCATAGGTACACCTGATAGTACTATGGTGGAAAAGAGTATTGGAACACATTCATCATGAGCGGAGGGCATTATCATGAAGAGGTCGGGCTTTGCTTCACCAAGAACCGGAATGTTGCCCCCGCAGTCCTCAAACGAAGTTCAGGCGGCCGGCGGTTATGCGTCAAAGGTTGCAGTGTAAACCCTAACCACAATCATGAGCCCTATATATCACCCCTGTAGACGAACCATGCTTTCCAGAAATCATTGGAAACAAAAAAGGACAGAACATGAAAAGTGAGGCTATAAAGGGTTCTTGTAGGCTGTGAAGGAACTTGAACTTACCACGCTGAGGAAACTGGACCTGAACAGTGAGCTTGCTTATGCTCCACTGCATGCATGCCTAGTAGAACCTCGTGATAGTCCGAAGTCGATACTCATTTCTGATACAGGTAATCCCAACATCCAAATGCTAAAACCTCCTACCTCCTGATATTAGACATTGTGGTATACTATGAGACGTGGGGGAAATTTCAACCAGCAGAAGGGGATTAATTCCGTCGTGTGTTTCATGAACAGGTTTCTGACCCTAAACCCCCCCCCCAAAAAAAATGATCCCTAAACCCTAATCGCTAATCCCTACACCCTAAACCTTAAACCACGTATAGCTCGGTGATGAGCGCGCGGGGTTAGCTTACCCAAGTGTCAAGTGGGCTGTTATATGGGGGCTTCCCAAACTTAGGGGTACCTTGAAGGGGTTTATAGGGGATATGTAGGGTCATATAGGGCTATGTAGGGTTTAGCGTCTAAGGTTTAGGGATCAGGGTTTAGGTTGTCCCAAAATAAGGGTGCCCTTTTGAGGGTCCCCACAATAAGGATTATAATTGTTGGGGGTCTCTATCATTGGGGTCCCCGTATTCTGGGAAAACAATAATATTCAAAACAGAACCATTGACCAGCTGGGCGCACAGGACTTGTGGCATAAGAGGCCTGCGGCCATTGTGGAAGAAGAGGATGCCCGGTGGCAGCGAGTAGGGCTACGCTGTTCGAACAAGGCATGAGACAGGCAATGTAGAACCAGAAGCAGGTTTAGGGCTCAAGGGCTAGCAGTGTTTTGGATAATTTGTACGGTAGCTATACACATTGGCAGTTTCCGCGCTGAGACATCGGCAGGAAAAGTCAAGGTTCCCAAGATCACGCCCTCTTGAGAGGCAGTAGAGAACAAGCGAAAGAAGTTTTCTCGTTGGCTTATTGACCCAACTGATCCGGCCTTTCGCTACACCCGTAAAGCCTGATTCATCCTCAAATATTGATCCCCAAACGCGAGTCCCACAACCCTACATCCAAACCCTAAATCCTGGCACAGCAGAAGGTGGATCTCGGCAGCCCAGCTGTGAAGATAGAGACGGAGGAGGCTGCGCACCCCACTGACGCAGCCGCCGTGCACTTTGATCGTTTTAGGGTTTAGGGGGTTTAGGGCTTTAGGGTTCAAGGTTGAGGGTTTAGGGCTTTCAAGGGTTTAAGGGTTTAGGGCTTCAGAATTTGGGGGATACTTAGAGTCTAAGGCTGGGAGTTTTTAATGGGTTTGGGGTTGTTTTTTGAAGGCTTACGGTTTTGGGGGCCTTTAAGGAGTAGGATTCAAGCATAAGGGTTTGGGGAATTGGGGGCTGGGGTTTACGGATTTGGGTTTGGGGATTCAGTGGGTGGGTTTGTATGGTCTTGGGATGAGGGTTTGGGGCTTAGGGATCAGGCTTGCGATGGGAGTGTTTAGGGTTTAGGTTTTTGCGTAAATTGGGGCTACACCAAGGAAACCTGCAATATTGTACGAGGTTGCTTAGGGTGAGGGGGGTACCTTTAACTACGGCTATGTACACTAAGGGCTTCGGGGAGAATATTCCTAATGTTTCTACAAAACCCTAGGGATCCATATCCATGAGTATTACCTTCATTCGGTCCTAAAGTTTCCATGATACCCACTCTGGGCTATGCGGATTTGTAGGGAAAAAGATATCCAAGTTCTACCCTAAACCCTAAAAACCCTAAACCCTAAAAACCCTAAACCCTAAAAACCCTATACCCTAAACACCCTAAACCCTAAACACCCTAAACCCTAAACCTGAATCCATAGAGGTGCTAGAGGCTTAGCAGGACAAAAGGGAACAGATCCGCATTCCCCAGACCGTAACTGATGTAGTTGCCTTCGGAATTCTTCTTTTTTGTTATAGCATAACTGCAAGGAACTATTTAACCTAGTATTTTGTACTTTTGTTATAGGTTTAAGGGGGCTACAGATTCAGCCCTCAACCTAAGCCCTAAACGCAAACACGAATCACTCAAACCTTAAACCGCGAAGCTTGAAACCCAAATTTTCGCAACCTCTACACCTTAAAGCCAACCTAGACCCTAGGTACTTGCAGCTGGTGGGTCAACTGATGGAAGCCTTCGCCTCTCACCGCTGGGGCCGTGACGCCCCAGTGCCTTTGAATTCATTGACTGGGTTAGCAACCACCCTCCCTGGGCGTTAAACATGCCCCCCTCCCACATCCAGCGTTCCCGCAGACAAGGGATGGAGACTACAGAAATAAACCCCAAGTCTTAAGAATCGAAGGCATTCTTAAACACAGAGCAGGTCTTTCAGCCCTAGCACACCTCAAACACGCCCCGGCAAAGAAGAGCGAGTGCCCCCCAATACACAACGTCTCTTCTAGGGAAGCGAATATCTAGCATTGCGGGCGTGCTTCATACGGCGCGGAAGGAATTGCATTCTTTTGGTCACTAAACCCCACGATTAAGATTGATAACAAGGAGAAACATGAAAAGGCTGAATACCCCTGCCAAACTGCCCTGAAACCAAGAATAGCTCCTTAATGCTAAGCGGTATAGTTGCTTTAACGGAGTCCCTTTTGGGGTTCCATCTCAGTTGGGGTAAGGGAATAATCCCCAAACCCCATAAACCCTACTTAAGCCCCAACAACCCTAAAGGCTATAAAATAAAATCCTGAGCCTAGAGACCCTACACCCTACACATACCATGTTAGTTTGGGTACCATAAAATCCTGAGCCTAGAGACCCTACACCCTACATATGCCATGTTAGTTTGGGTACCCGGAAAATAGAAGACCTTAACGAGAGCCCAGGAGCAACTCGAGCTGCAGCTTGCCGAGCGTCGCGCGCAGTGGCGGGAGCAGTCTGTGCGCCATGTGAACAGCACAGAGCACCTGGGCATTATTGCTGTTTTCTTTAGTGTGTTGATGGACTTTAACGATTATCGTTGCTACGAAGAAAGCTTCCATCATCATGTTCGTTATTCTCCCGAATAGCACAAGTATTTGCTGATTTTGCTACAGTTACTATTGGGTGAGGTGTTGTTAAACAGTTTTTTTTTGTCGTGGTTTGTCCAGATTAGCCAGGTCTCTCGGTCTCTACGCTACCCCTTACAAAAAACATGGAACCCCATCAGAAAGACAGTAGTCCTGCGTTGCACACGGTTTAGGGTTTAGCATTCTTGCTTACTAGACAGAAGTGTTTATCACGGATATCTCCTGCAATATTTCATTTTCCGTGCTTTACTTCGCCCTGAACCCTCCAATAGTGTCTGGCAACCCACAACCAACAAATCTGTTCAACGACAGACCACCCTAATCGCAACCCCTTGAAGCAGTGAACGACTACTGAGGTTTTGCGGCAAGCCCAAAGGGTCCATGTAGGTATATGGTATATACTTAGGGCGCAAAGGGGTTCCCATATACCTGCTTTAAAGCCCAAGTATATACCATATAACTACATGGACCCTTTGGGAAGCATGCATTTGTTCTCGGGGCTCATGGGTGGAGGGCCTCGCAATTCACGGGTTTTCGGTTTAGGGTGCAGCGCTTGGGCGTCAGGGCAAGAAGATTTGGCTTTTCCCAGCCCCCAAAGGTCCAAATGACTATCATATGACTACTGCGTCCTGAGTGTAGGGGTTCAATATCCTTCAGGGTTGGATTGGCGAAGTTCAAGTTTAGCTTCAAGGTTCGGGGTATGGGCTTCCATGGGCTGTGCCCCAGGCACCCGCGACTACTGAGCTGCGCGGAGAAAGCCCAGGCCTTGCTCATGCAGCTTGGACAGGGTTTTTAGGGTTTTCGGGTTTAGGATTTTAGGGTTTGGAGTTTTGGGTTTTAGGGTTTAAAGTTTTGGGCTTTATGGTTTAGGGTTTTAAGTTTTGGAGTTTTTGGGCTTAGAGTTTGGGGTTTTAGGGTTTTGGGTTTTGGGTTTTAGGGTTTTGAGTTTTAGGGTTTAGGGTTTTCAGGTTTAGGGTTTGGGGGGTTTTAGGATTTAGGGTTTTGGGTTTGGGGTTTTATGGTTTGGGTTTTCGGCTTTAGGGTTTTGGGTTTTAGGGTTTACGTTGGGTTTTCGGGTTTAAGGTTTTAGGGTTTNNGGTTTTGGGTTTTAGGGTGTTGGGTTTTAGGGTTTAGGGTTTAGGGTTTGGGGTTTTAGGGGTTAGGGTTTTAGGGTTTTAGGGTTCAGAGTGTAGGGCATTTGGAGTGTTCAGCTCATGTTTTTTTGTGGACTTGCGTTTTGAGAAGCCGCCAGTTTAGTTTGGTTGGGGCCCAGAGATCAGAACGAAACTGAGATGTGTTTTGCCCGCTGCTTGTTCAAGTCAGGCCATTGTTGGGAAGACCTTGAATAATTTGCTTTGATTTTAGGCCCCTAAAAGTATGGAACCGAATTCAAACCATTCCTTTTCAAGTAGTCCCTAAGGCCTCCCGGCGCCCCTCAGTACCGTGGGGCCCTTATTGGAGAGTCCTTAATTTTGATTTTTGCTGAGGGCCCTTTGTAGAGGCGGGGGGGATAGACTTCAAGGACGGTCCAACATTATGTACTCAGAATAGCGATGACAGAAGTTACTACAGTAGTTAGTGCTACCTGAACCCCAAAGTATGTAAAGTAATAGCCCTGAACCCATAATAACAGCCATAAGGGCCATTATTTTACACACTTTTGGAGTCCAGGTAGTACTATTCTGACCGTAGGTGTATGGGCTTAGGGTTCTGGTTGTCCTAAACCCTAAACCCGAAACTGCTAGACCCCTGCAAGCAAGGCGTCGGGTTGTCGTTTTAGGGTTTAGGGTTTAGGGTGGTAGGTTCTTCCATATACTCCCTGCATCATTAGTCCTCATATACCTTCCATTCTCCCGAAAACATCTGTAAGTCTTATATGCAATGGTGACCTAAACACAAACCCTTAAAACCCTAAACCCTGAAAACACTCTCTCCTAGAACCCTACATTCAGGAATCCCTAAAGCCCTAAACCTCGAAGAACTAGTTAGAAGGGCCCTGGGTTTGGCTCTTTAAGTTTGATGTTCAGTGGCTTCAAAACCCTAATGAACCCTAAACCCTAAACCCAGGTTTTCAAGTTTTGGGTTTAGGGTTCTAGGGGGACGTAGCAAGTAGGGTAGTGAGCCAGGGTTGCTATAGGGGTTATATTGGGTTTAGGGTTCAGGGTTTAGTCCCCATGACCTTCCAAGCAGCGGTTTCAAGTGTAGAGTCTAGAGTGTACAGGGCACGGAGTTCAGGGCCATGTAGGATCTTAGGCTTCCGGGTCAGGGTGCTATAGGATTCCGGATTTGGGTGCAAGTTTTAGAGTACACGGGGGGAACTGGGCTGAGCTTTTCAGTTTCACGGTTCAGTTCTCACTGGCGACCCGGGGCTACATTAGCCAAGTTAGTTGCGTCCTGCTCTCAGAAGGATCCCAAAAGTACGTGTGCCATAGTCTAAACTGCTAGTATCCCCCTTAGTAATCCCTATGATACTTCCCTGTATACTCCCCTACAAAACCCCCCTTGAAGGACCTCAGGCCCTAAACCCGAAACCCTAAACCCCCCCGGTATCACCCCCCTAAAAGGGTGGTTTAGACTATAGCTCAAGTAACATTCATGGCTGGTTTGCGCCTTGCGGAAGCACTGCTAGAATTGCAGATTAGCCTTATACGCGGTTTAGGGTTTGTTTTTTTTTGGGGTTAGGGGTTTAGGGTTTGGGGTTTTTTGGGCAGGCAATCAGCAATAATAGGCATTTCTGAGTTGAGGGTACATTCAAGGTGCGGGACCTTGCACATGTGTAGCAAAAAGGTGTGCGCATGGTTCCCCGTCATTGGTTTGTAGACACAGCCTTATCCAAAATCCAAGTATGTACCGCGTATGTGCTTCCTAAATCCATATAGCCCTACATCCCCAACCCACTACCCCGTGTCAAAAGGGTTACCCTAAACTCT